>APFE030920864.1:471284-508047 GCA_000404065.3 Pinus taeda
ATTAATTTATTTCAATAAAAACAAATATTAGAGAATTCCAAATATTACTGCACTTCTTTATAAGACTGTTGTTTGAGAAGGTAGTAATGACGTTTTTGCATAAAAGTGAACAGTAAAAAATACGTTTTAGAACTTTGAAAGCCCATCACAAAAAACGGCTTTTTAAAATTTTTAAACGTGAAATACGGTCAAAATGCCTTGTGACGGACATTTTGCCCGTCAAATTCCAACCCTGCTGACAATATATACATATAAGTTAAACCTGTCTAAATCGACTTATTAGTATTAATAAATATCACAATTGTTCGCCTGTAATCTTTTTGACGTTTAAACATTAATATATGATCTGGTATAAATAATTAAAAGTTTATATATTAAAAGTTTAATTTCTTTTATACATTTAATTCTATGATCAATCTCAAGGGGAAAATAAAGTCATTGAAACCTTTAAAAGTTATTTATTTATTTATTTTAATTATTTAATACTTAATAAAAATCAATTACTATTTTTAAATATTTTCTAACTAATAAGATTATTCTCTATATATATTAACACGGTGTGATGCTTAATTATATATGGTTAGGTTAATTTTCTTTTATAAATTTGGAATGTTATTTTACTTATAATTTGATGTAGGTATAAAATTTATTATCATTTTATTTTTTAAAGTTATATAATTATATATGTGGGGTGTCTTTTTGGTAAGTTTTTATATTTTAAATAGCTTAACTTTAAAATTAATAATTATTAATGTTATGTTTTTATATTTTAAAAATTATATTTAGACTAAGTAAAAAGTAATATAGAATTATTATTAAATTTTAGTTTATATTGGTTTTCTCGAAGTTAAATTTCATTTATTTATTTCTAATTAAAGCATGACATTATGTTGTTAGAAGGATCTTAGCTAAAATGGTTTGGTGAACCCCTGATCGGGGTGATGAAGGGGGAGTGTACGAGTAAGAGGACAACGCAGTGGAGAGGACGGCCAGGATGGCCACCTACCACTATCAATCTAGATCAACCGGATGTGATGGTGTCCTGCATGACTACAAGAATTTTGAGGAAGCAATGTGGTAGCAGTATGGGGGGGAGGTGGGAAAGAACGACAGTGATAGTGGGATGTGACATAGGGAAAATGGGAAGAGGTACATGGGGGTGGAAAGTCTAGGAAGAGAGCTTAGATTGCAGTGAAGGAAGGAGGCGAAAAAGGCAGCATGAGCGATGGGATCTTCTACGGCTGAGCTCAATTCTGGGTGTGTTTCCTTTGGCTTACCTCCTACAATTTACTCTGTTACGCATATCATGTTGGAGGAGGGGAGACACTTGGACATGCAAGGCAAGGGTTGCGTCTAGGCGGGCCTGAGGATCGTGTTATTAGGCAGCGAGAGGAATAGAGCATAAGCATGTCTGGGAATGTATTCACAGAGTAAAGGGCTAGCCCTCAAAACTAAGACTGAAATCCGTGAGAAGGACAGGATGGTAGAAGGCTTGACCACCAACCTTAGTCTAGTGGGGAGAGACCATCGATTCTCTAGAGTGATGGGGGAGGCTGGAGTGGGGAAGGAATGTTAAGAGCCAAGGACATGATGGATTACTGAAAAATCGAAGTTCCTAGAAAGCTAACGTTTTCTATTGACAATTGTAAGCAGGAGTTAGTAAAGGAAGAGATGGAATGCCTGGGCAGAGGGTACCAAAGCCAGCTGTTTAAAAGCGATCCTACAACTTCGACACCGGAAGGTTAGAGAAGAGGTAGGAAATCTATCAAGATGGTTGTCCATGAAGTAGCTCGTGCATACAGGGAAGGGATGGATGCTAACATTCATTAGGTAATCGAGGAGATGGAGGATAATGTCATGGAAGAAGATTCTGAGCCAGAGATGGAAGATTGGGGGGATATAGTCCCCTACCCAGGGCACGCTAGAGGCATGATGATGCTATACAAGCAAGCCCTGTACGTGTACTGGGTTACGAAGCGTTTACAACCGAGAGCCCTAGAGTAGGTGGCAAGGGAGATGGCAGAAAAAGCACAAGGTATGCCCAATATCAAAAAGGACATGAAAAATCTGCAAATTACTTTGATTATGCAAGACAGTAAGCTGGATGAGATCCAGCAACGTCTGATGAAGTTGTCTCCAACACCAAGCGTCTCTGCTACTGCACCAACTATTGTGGAATCTGATAAAGATGATAGAAAGGAATATTTTTTTAGTTTCTAGTTTTTAATGGGTTTTTAGAAGATAGAATTATCTTTTCATGTGTTTTATGTTAGTTCGGAATGTGAATAGTGTTTCTAGATGTGAAATATATTTAGCTTGGATTGAAAGACTAGTAAAATTTTGCTACTGGATGGCATATAATAGACTTAGGTGGCCAACAGACTCGGTTTCCGTTTTGGGCAAGTTGAGGCCACCAAAATTTTGTACATGGAACAACTTGCTTTATAAATAGGAGAAGAAGGAACTACCGTAGGTTACAAAAAAAATGGTCTAGTGAACAATTTGTTTCACTAATTGAGTGACTTCAAGTATCTTGAGGCATGTTGTAACCATAAAAAACATATTCTAGAAGGATTGGAAGAAATCCATGCTTAAAAAAGCATGAGACCAAGATATGTTTAAGGTTTCTCACAAAACAATGATCTCTTGTTAAATTATTTAAATATGAATTTAATCACCCTAGCATATAAGGACAATATTAAACATCTCTATCATAATTTTACTACAACTCTCTCTACTTCTAATAACAAGTTCTCTATTGATGTTTCATGGAAAGGAATGAAAGAACAACTAACCCTTGTTATGATAATGATCTTAAAATTGGTTCAAATGAAATTTGGGTTGTTTCTAGTGAATATTTAAAGATTGAAAAGATAAATATGTACAAAGCCCTTAGTAAGAGGAAGAAAAATTGCTATAGGAATAGAAAGTAACAATAATTAAACTACACCTATATAAATATTAACCTATAATGTTTTAGATGCAAATTATAATTTGTAAAACTAAATAAAATAATATGACTCCCTTAAATAAGTGGAGTTCCTTCCTTAATATACTTTATGAATTTTGATGTCAAGGAAACCATTTCAAATGTCTCTATAGAGGAAAACAATTTTTCAATGGAAGGCATAGAGTTTGGAGTTAAGTTGCTCACAACTAGGAGAACTAAGGATATTGAAGACTACCAAGTTGAAACATTTAAAATAAGAGGGCCTATCCTCCTTGCTCACATACACAATCTCTTAAATTTGGTAGTGAAGAATAGTTTCCCTGAGCCTTGGACATGGAGCCTCATTGTACTTATATTTAAAAGTGGGTATAAAATCATTC
The DNA here is from genome assembly GCA_000404065.3 of Pinus taeda. Classification (NCBI taxonomy): domain Eukaryota; kingdom Viridiplantae; phylum Streptophyta; class Pinopsida; order Pinales; family Pinaceae; genus Pinus; species Pinus taeda. Next base: position 474,615 of record APFE030920864.1, read on the forward strand.
CCTCTAATTATAGGATCATTAAAATTAACTTAATTCTACCCCAATATACAAAAAAAAAAATGGAAATGAAGATTAGCCTATGGATCAAAAACCACATTAAGAAACATAAAGGAAAGTCCTAGTTTAGAAGATAGCATTCCACTATGGACAACCTTTTTACTCTCAATATCATTATGGAAGAGTGTCAAAATCATAAAATAAATATCCTTAGTTATTTCATTGACTTTAAATATGATCTTGACACCATTCCTAAGACAAACCATTCCAGGAGATTGTAAAACATAAAGGATCTTCTTGAGTTTTAATAATAATGTTTGAAAATGTTATTGTCATGTTTATCACTACTCTAAATGAACTAAATGAAATATCAAAGTCAAGAAAATGATTCCCTTGTCCTCTACCATTTTCGGAATATATAATAATAAGCTAGAAGAGTTTTTCAAAGAAGTGGGTTGTGTTGGCATGTCTCTAGTTAGTATAGTCATCACTCTTCTTCTTTTTCTTTATGTTGATGATATTATTTTCTTAGTGAGGATTACTTGTGATATTCACATGCATATCTGAATCACACATGATTTATGTTCGAATATTCTTAAGGAATATTAATACTAAGAAAATGAATATCATGATATTTAAATCCAAAATGATCATATATGATACATTTATATATATGAAAAAGAGAACTTGGAGAAAGTTTTTCCATACAAATATATTATAATCGATATCCATCCAAGGCTTGACAATAGAGTTATAACAATGAAAAAGGATAAATGAAAGATGGAAAGCTTATTATGGACTTGAAAATAATTGTAAGTTAGGAGATCTTTGGATATGTGATAAAAGAAAAAGCTACTCTTTAAAAATATCATCACCCTTTTATTTTATATGAACATGAGGTTTTAGGATGCAGTATCTCTAGAGAGTAATGGAGAAAGATAAAATAGATCAAATTTTGGATTGTAGGTTACAATATAAATAGTAAAGGAAATTCACTTAGTCTTGTCCTCCTCATCAAAGCAATCCTTCCCCCCATTGAAAGCATGACTATGACCTAGTATCTTATGTATAAGAAGAGGTTAAACAACATGGAAGAAAATAAGTTTCCTAAAATTCATTATAACGCTAGCCAAAATCACCTTTTGATAAATATGGGGATGGCATAAGCAAGCACAATCGTCGATAGACCACAAAAGGATAAAGAATGATGTCATTGTATAGCTTAATGATAATATTAAACTTATCACTACATTTAAATTTAGGAGAAATTATTGTGTGATAAAGAGATATTCGAGAAAAGGAAACCAATATATCAAAAGGAATTGATCAATCCAAATCTCAAGAATGAAATGTAACTCTCTATCTTGAGTACTATAAAGAAGAGAAAAAAATTCTTAAAACATAAAAAATTTGTATTCTAAACATCGTGGGTTGAAGGCATTGTGACACTAAGAGGGTTGATCATGAAAATAAATCGATCTTATATTGTTAAGGTTATAATTAAATGAGATTTAGATTTCAAAATATTTGACTCGGTACCAGTATTATAATTTAACAAAACTATGGTAATCGTAGATTAACTCTTTCAATGTTTTCTCTATCATAAAAATAAAAAATTAAAAAATTATGTAGAATCTATTTTCTTATTAAAATATCATACTTCATATTAGGCCTTAATGCATACTAATCATAATCATACTAATTGTCTATGATCCTAACTATTAATCACATTAATTTATTTATTATAAAGTATACTTATTTTTACATTTAACAAACTTAATATTAGTATAAATCTATATAAATATAATGTGAATATAGATTTATCATTCTATTTATATCATATTTTTTCATTTTATTACAAATAACTTAAATTTAGCAATTACTTAGAAAGATGGAATTTATTAACTTATAATTTTTTAAGTGGTTAATTCCATTCCATTTATTAATTCTTTCATGTTAAAAAATTACACATTAAAAAATTTGGTGCTTATTATTTTGTTGAAAAATCTAGTTTAATATGGATTTAAGCTAATTAATGGTTTTTCTCTCACAAATATCTAATTTTTATTTATTTAATTTAATTAAGTGTTAATTTAATATGAATTTAAGCTAATGAATGCTTTTTCCCTCGCATATATCTATTTTTATTTATTTACTAAAGTGTTATTAGTCCCTGCCATCTGGCAATGGCCAGGGACTATAGTAATCCAAATGCCTTTAGATAGCATTAATCTTAACCGCTATGCTATTTATTAGTCCCTGAGCAAAGTTTGCAAATGCGAATCGCTGGGTAACCAGAGTTTTCAATTATTTGGCCTCTTCCCAAGGCGGAAGAGGCTGGACCATAGTTTAATTTGCTTTCGACCTGTTTATTAGTCCCTGTAGTCAAGGACTTGTTCCTATTAATGTTAGTATTAGTTTGAATTTGATTGAATCTGTTTGAGCATATTAGTAGGTTTGAGGGTTTTAGCATATTTGCTCATTTTGGCAGGTGTTGTGCATGCAGGTATATAGGTGTTGTAGCTGGTAGCTGGTCGTGCTGCAGGTGTTTTGTTGGCGGTGGTTGTGTTTATCTTCACAAGGCTGAGGAATTCAAGACCCCACTGCAGTTTGGGGTCTCCATTGTCGAGCGGAGAGCTTGGGCTGTTCGAGACAATCGTTGCTGGTGCTACTTGCGTAGTAAACTCCTCGTTCGGTAGTTTGTGAGTGGTGCTGCTTTTGCTGCCTTCAAATCCAGATAGGAGGGCATCAACAACACAAGTAGCAGAGAAGCACCACCATGACTACCATCTGCATGAATGGCTCACGGCTACCATCTGCATGAATAGCTCTACACCAGGAGCCACCACTGTGTGAATGGCTCTACGCTAGGAGCTAGCCACCACTGCGTGATGTGGTATGTGAGCTCTAAATAATTTCCTGTTATGAGCTTATACTTGACTATGTCCTTCAACCTAAAATACAAGAATGCGGCTGTTTCAGGTTCGATCTTTCTCCTTAGTTTGCTTAGATGATCTGTCAATTATAGCGACTGCCTTTTTCTTACAAGAAATGTGAGTATAGGGCTTCGCTTTGATCCTATATACAGATTTCAACTGGCCTGTGTGAACCCAAACAAAATAGTGCAATTATAATAACAGTTGCATTCAAACTAGTCTCATAGGCCATGGTCTGCCTCCTTCTCTTATATGATCCTTGCACCACTGTCGCAGGTCTAGTGGGCCAATAATCAATGGCCACAACCCTTCTAATTTTTTTAGCTTTAGACAGAACATGATCATGCTTATGCTGAGGATCTGCATTTTTGGGCTTCACTACCCTCGAAGAAGCCATGAGAACCGACAACTCATCTTTTATCTCAAAATCCCTCTGCTTTTTCTCCCTATTATTATTATTCTCCACATGTCTTAAGATTGAAATCCCGGCAGCGCCCTCGCCACTGTTTTTCTTCGGGATTCCCTCTGTGGGTTTTACCACAACAGGAACCCATTCCTTATTCCAATAAGAGAATCTTATCAGGGCCTCTGGCGCACCTGTTTTGTTCGAGATATATTTTCTTCTGTCAGAGAGTTGGGCATACACATTTTCGAACTTGTCAAACCCTCTAGTAGAATAAGGATTCGAACCCTTGTCGAGTCTCTGTTGCGATATGGACCTCAGCGAGATAGCGATTTCATGGATCTCTCTTCCCTGTGATCTCACACCCAAGAAAACACGAAAACCCAAACTCTTGAGCTTGATGAGCAGTTTCACCTATCTTTTGTTTAGCACTCTCCACAGTCTCTTCACCTCCAACCTTCAACTGTTCCATCTTCTCTTGAATTGATTCAGTTGTTTCTCCTAGCTTACCCTAATTACAGTTATAGATAATGATATAAACTCGTGAGTAAATCCTTTATTTAAAACAATTTCTTCAAATTATTCCATTTGAATTCAAAGAGTTTTGTAGCATTGAACTATTCACAACGTCAAAGCAATTATTACTAGTAGTATAATTGACTCACCTTGGTTCCCTCTGAAGTCTCCTGGGTCTTCTGACCAGTGCGGTCCTTAGTTTCCTTAGCTTTCTCAATTGAAGAATCCTTGGCTTCCTATGTTTTTCCTACAACACTATCCTTAACTGCCCGTGCTTTCTCTGCTGTAGTATCTTTAGCTGCCCGTGCTTTCTCTATAGCTGCATCTTTGGTTTCCCCAGCTGGTGGAGGGCTCAACCACGGAAGCAAGAAAGGAAAGTGTAGAGAGAGAAGGACTTTGCTACATGACGAGCACGTTGGTAGGCATGGGTCACCTACTCCGCTAGGCAGATCTTTAAGGCTCGAAGGCCATGAAGTTGAAACTGGTGCACTTGCAGTGGGTTGTTCGATTATCGTGATGTCTCCTGTATTGACATATTAGCAGACATATTACCATGATACGATGTTAAGTGGCATGGTTTACGCCCTACATGATATGTTATGGAGGAGGGGAGGCATGTGGCACTCATGGGAGGGCCCACATGGTCCATAGACGTCTTTTTATTTTTATTTTTTCAAGCACGTTAATGAATTTGTGAACCTTAACTTTCAACTTATTCTTATTACTGCAGAGTTGGTTTGAAGTTCTTAGTGTTAGAGCTACCAGAGAAACAATGGTAGAATATTGTGAGATTGCAGTGTGGGGACAAGGGTATTGCAGCAGATCCTTTGTAGTCCACACAAGTAGGCATTCACTCTTTCTAAATGTAATATTTATATGCGTGCGTGTTTATTGTCATTGTCGTTGAAATTCTTGAATGCATCCTATTAATTTACAGAGCCGGAGACTTTATTTTTAGACTTGTATCTTTTCTAGTCTCAATATTACTTGTTTTACAATTAATTTCTGTTTTCTGTCATAAAATGAGGGATGGAAACTGTAGCTGAACTTTAATATAATATAATTTCTTTTATGAACCCAGCCTCCCGAATTTTTGGTTCAGCAGAAGCTGATAATGTTCTATTACAATTAGAGATCTCGAACCTCTCGTGCTGCTATTAGACTGGATCCTCGCTAGGTTGGGCTTATAAGCTGTGAACCTGACCTCGTGCTGCCATTAGGCCCCCGCTAGTTGGTTGTTGGGCTGGAAGCTGAAAGCCGGAAGAAGGATAGATTGTTGCCAAATGACTGTGAGGTGGTATCAGATTGACTAGTAGGTCTTGCAAAAGGATGCGCTTTAAGCTGTCAAGATATAAACCAACTATCCATGCAGATGATGCTATCCATATTTTAATTTCAAACACCATTAGCCATTGAGGATACTATTTCTTGTTCATGATGCTGGAATGATCTATGCATGTTCTTTATCACTAAATCAATTTTGTTATCTTATCTGATCATTTACCAAGTTTAGACAATAATGTTATTGGTTGATGACATAGTTCGCAACAAATTCTGTTTTATGACCAAATTTTAATTTGCGCATCCAAAAAGATAGCTGTGTGCTACAATGTTTGACAAGCTTTAACGAGAGAAGAAATTCTAGGGGCTAAGAGAGTGTATTTTACCTTTGTGCTAAAATGTGGGACAGTCTTCAGTGAAAGAAGAAATTCTCGAGGGTAGTTTTTTTCTTTCTTTTCAAGTAGCACATATGGATTTTTACTACATGTGCATGTATGTCTGTAGTTCTTGTCCCTGCACTATCCTGAGCTTTTGGTTTTATGTAGGTGTCAAGATTCCTGGTTATTTCTTGAAAGCTAAAACTCTATGGACACAGGAGATTCAAATGATGTTTTGTGCTTAAGGTTGCCTTAAAAGTTAAGTGATCTCTTGGAGGATATTGGTAGATTCAAGTGTTGTTGCCAAGCTCCTGGAATGCCTGATAAACTTCATCACATGGTCCTTAGTGCTAAGTTCTCGACTATCATCATGTTTCCTTGACAACCAATCTCTACTCCATGGTTTCTTCTTTTGAATCTCCTTGTTATGGTTGTCCGAAGGAACTTCCTGCAACTCCTTACTCCACTAGTCAGGTATTCCTTTTGATGCTGGGTAAGGCTTTTCTTTCTTTCTTTTCAAGTAGCAGACATGGATTTTTACTACATGTGCATGTATGTCTGTAGTTCTTGTCCTTACACTATCCTGAGCTTTCTAATGAAATTGTAGGATATAATGCAAAGGAATATGAGAAATTATTCTTTGCAACCCTGTTCAAGTGGCATGCTCTGCTTTGCAAAGTGTTGGGTACAGATGCTATGAAGCATGGCTGCTGAACTACCATTATTATTAATATTAAGTTTAGATTTAACTCGTTTTTTTATGTGAAAAGGCTTGAAATAATGTTGGCACTATAATAAGCTGACATTATTCACTGTGTGCTAATGCTGGTACTCATGACTCTATTTCTCCGTCTCTGGCTTCAAAAATATTTATAGGAAAAACCAGACTTACTGTCTCACTTTATTTCATCAACTGAGAAGATTCTAGAGAACGACTATGACAGGTACCTGCGCGATATTGTTCTGAATTTCATTATAGCTGGGCGGGACACAGTTGCGGTTACCCTTGGTTGGTTCTTTCACTCACTTTGCAAGAGCCCACATGTTGAAAAATGGATTCTTGAAGAAGTTCATGACCTGATCAAGGTTAATGAATGTGTGTCCATGGAAGAATATTTAACTATGTTTTCTGAAAGCTTGACACATAGAGTATTGGATAGGATGCACTACCTTCATGCAGCTTTATCCGAGACCTTACGCTTATACCCTACCGTTCCTGTGGTAAGACACTTGTATGTTTTGGTTGGCGTTTAGGTAAACTTAATATTCTGTCGAATGTCTATTTTCCATCAACAATTGTATGGTGCTAAGCTTGTTTCTCCTCAACAAGATATACCCTTTTCCAATTTTTCATTCTATTGAACAGAGGATTAGATATAATGCATGCATATTTACGTTGTTTCTTTGTGTTTGCCCAAATAATTTCACTCATGACTGAGATAAGTTTGAATATGAATTTTGGGCTATAAAATACCATTTTAGTTTAGTTCAGTTCAGTCGAAAGAACAAATAATATAGCTTATCAACAGCTGAAAACATTTTGCAAAATGGGAAGTATGTAGTTTCGGACAATATCATTCCAAATGGATTCAAAATCAAACAAGAATGGATGTGTAGCAGTTAGTCCCTGCAAAGCACATAGAATGGGTCTAGTGTCTAGATGTGGCTTGCTCGCTTGTGGGGGCGAAAAGCTGGGTTTCAGCGCTGAACTAGTCATAATGTGACTAGCAAGATTTAAAGAACGATAAGGAGACAGCCAACTGAATCGTTCACCATGATTTTGTGGCAACCATGCACGTATGTCAAGAAGGAAGATTTGAATGCAAAATTCTCTTTGTATGTGTTCTAGAATATCCTGCAACATAACTATCTGTGTCTTAACTGCTATGCCTCAAGACAAAGATCCAGGTAAACTAGAAGACCTTCATTGGATTTCAATAATTTCCCCATAATACAACGGATAGTTTTGATCGTTATGGCTTAGACAATAGTATTAATATGTTCCATGATGATGTTATACGAAGATTTACTCCTTGTCTCAATAATAGTACCAAATCTGTGATATAAAGTTTTTGTGTAGGAATTCTAGGAAAGGTAGCTTCTTTGCATACTTATAGAGGATATGCTGATGATTTCATCTGTTCTCTCATGCCAGAAACATCTGATGAGCATGTACTATTCACACCAGGTTGTATATCTTCACAAATATAATTAGCATAGATACTTTTTAACTCTAAAATTGGGCATAATCCTGTCTGAGATCTTACCAGGTTGTGATAGAATCTGGCTTTTCTGAGTGCAATAAACTATAATCTTCTTAAAATTTTGTTGATGTTCACCTCTTTTATTTTCAAGTTACATCCTCTGTTGTGGGCCATCATGAACAGATCAAGGTCGATACGAAAGCAGAATCAAGATTTGGAACTGAGGCTAGGGCAATCTGAGTTAGAAAAACAGAACACATAGTGAAGAGTTCAGGCAGAGGCTATGACAGCTTCAGGACTGTGACAAATTCCTAATCCTATTGTGTCATTTCATCATTGTTTATTCCTCTGTTGCGAGTTGTTATAGCACTAGCTTCAACATCCTCTTATGGAAAGCTTAACAAATTCTAACTCTGGAGCGGAGGCATCTTTTGCAAAGGATTTTGAGACTGCAAATACTATGCTATTGTGGCGTTATTTTAACATTACTTGGAAACTAAAAAGATATTTCAACATTTGGTCTGAGGCTACCTTCAAGAAAAGCATGAAAAGGGTGGATGATTTTGTCTACAAGCTCATTCAGAGTAGAAGACATGAGATATTTGTGCAAAATAACTATGTAAGAGAATACCCTCCCCAGCTCTAGTCTTGAATTGAACCAAATCTCACAAGTGAATGCTTGATTTTACTTTTCTACATATTCACTGTGTGCTAATGCTAGTACTCATGACTCTGTTTCTCCATCTCTGGCTTCAAAAATATTTATAGGAAAAACCACTTACTGTCTTGCTTTATTTCATCAACTGAGAAGATTCCAGAGAACGACTCTGACAGGTACCTGTGCGATATTGTTCTGAATTTCATTATAGCTAGGCAGGACACAGTTGCAGTTACCCTTGGTTGGTTCTTTCACTCGCTTTGCAAGAACCCACATGTTGAAAAACGGATTCTTGAAGAAGTTCATGACCAGATCAAGGTTAATGAATGTGTGTCCATGGAAGAATCTTTAACTATGTTTTCTAAAAGCTTGACACATAGAGTATTGGATAGGATGCACTACCTTCATGCAGCTTTATCGGAGACCTTGCGCTTATACCCTGCTGTTCCTGTGGTAAGACACTTGTATGTTTTGGTTGGCGTTTAGGTAAACTTAATATTCTGTCGAATGTCTATTTTCCATCAACAATTTTGTTCATAAAAAATGGCCCATATATTTTATGTTTCTACTTCATTCGGTTGTTAATAGTAGCAAATGACTCGTGTAATCAACTTCCTTCTAGACTCAGAACAACTACTAAGTGCAAGGTTCTACTCTAGATTTGTCATTGGAATCCAAACTTGATAACAAAATATTGCATCAAAAATAATGGAAGCCTGGTTATTGTTAGTACTAAACTGATATTGTGTCTGGCTGTGTATGCAGGTAGACTACATACTGTGGGATAATCCTCTAAAGCTTTCGTACATGGTGGGATATGGAAGGTCATCAAAAATAATGGAAGCCTGGTTATTGTCAGCACTAAACTGATATTGTGTCTGGCTGTGTATGCAGGTGGACTACATACTGTGGGATAATCCTCTAAAGCTTTCGTACATGGTGGGATATGGAAGGGTGCTCATAATATGGGAATTATAGTTTATTGCTAAATATCATGAAGGCACAAACTGTGTCAGCAGAACGAAGGGAGACTAACTACTATCAGGCTTCTAAGGCTTGTGATTACCTATTCTCTTACTTACATAGGGTAAATTGTTGCAAGCTGTGCTTGAATTGACTGGATCATATCAGAGTGGTGCTCGATCAGCTGGTTTTCAACTAAAGCATGATGTTCTTATCATTCTTTATATCTCGCTAGTCACATTATGACTAGTTCAACGCTGAAACCCAGCTTTTCACCCCCACAAGCGAGCAAGCCACATCTAGACACTAGACCCACTCTATGTGCTTTGCAGGGACTAGCTGCTACACAGCCGTTCTTGTTTAATATTGATCTAACTAATGTTTTAAAACTTTTTTAGTATAATCTTTTGTTATGTTCATTCTTGATAACTTCTTCCATATAGTGTAAAACGAGGGGATACTCTAATGCAATTAATTTTTTTCTCCTTGACAGAATATTTAATAGTTATTTGTTAATATTTAGAGATATAAAAATAAAATATATTTATTGAATAAATATAGTGCAATATAAAGGCAATGTTATTCATATAAAACTTAAAATCATAATAATAAAAAAAAACATCAGTAAAAAAAAATTAAATTAATTTTTTAAAGTGCAACTTGATATAAATAATATTGCTATATAAAATATGTAACATCTTGAGGGTAAGAGCCATGTGTGAGTATAAGTAATAAGTATTAGTTTGAACATTCGATGAATCAATTGGATCCATCAAGGCTCAATTACAACTCCTTTAGTACAGTTTTAAGATAATGTCTCTTTGAAAAACGATAAAGGAACCTAGCCCTTTCCAATATATTCATCTACAAAACATTCTCAATAATCAATTTCAATTTTGTGCCTTTGTTTTGCAATTAGGACCAAGTTAGGAAATGTAAAAAGTAATGACTTTGGGATAAATGAAAAATCCAATCAACTCGAGAATGTCTATCTATAAATCATCTAGATCTTTAGCTTATGCCTTTTTTCAACCATTGAAATCAAGATGCAAAAGATATATGCAATATATTTTTTTCGTGTTCCATATATTTTTTTCGTGTTCCATCTATAAATCATCTAGATCTTTAGTTTATGCTTTTTTTCAACCATTGAAATCAAGATGCAAAAGATACATGCAATATCGTTTTTTTTCTTATGTCATATTACAAGGCTAATGTGGTATACTTATATGATTTTTTAATACACTGGTGTATGTAATGAATAATTTTATATTTATTTCCTTACCATAAGTCACAACTGTAATCAATAAACAAAAAAAACTATAAAACTTTTATTATTAATTTATTTTTAGGGTAGTTTAAATGGCGATGAAGAATTATTAACGTGAGGAGGTTTGGTGTTCAAATCTCCCAAATTCATATTGTGCATGTAGAATGGGGCCTATGTATGTGCCTATATTTTATAATAATAAAGGTTAGAATTGACCCCGTGTCACACAACCATGATAGTAACCTAGTTATTGATTCTTTGAATCACAACACAATTAAACTAAAAATAATTATACATATTTTTTTAATAAAAAGAGTAATCATATACTAAAAAAAAGAATTATTTTTTGTAGATGTACTGGGCCTAATGGTTAATAGAACGTGTTTCCTCCTAAGATGTTAAAGGTTCAAAACCAAATGGCATAGAGTATGTATGACTTCGTAGACATAGCAATGAAATCGTCTCACTTCGTAATGATCTTAAAATTGGATATCTATATATATAGCCATGTATTGCTAGCGAAATCAGTTGTGGATGTGCCTCATCAACAAGGAAACCAAGGATCAATCCTCATGGGGGTGGTTGTACCATGGAAAACGTTAGGGGCTAATATTTGCAGATGTGCTAATTTTCCATAATTTTTCAAAAAAAAAGATTTGCCAATTTCCATTTTTCCAAAAATCGATTTGCCTTAATTTTATGGAATACAATTATTTTATATTTCAAAATTTCCAAAACTTTATAGAGACTATCATCAAAACTTTATAAAGGCTATATAGAATCATTAGAAATTCAAATGTTTTTATAAAATTACCACCAATCATTGTACGATTTTCATATTATGGTAGATTACACCAAGGTTTCTAAACTTTAAAATAAATTTCAATCATTAAATTTTTTCATGGGTTGTACCCTATGCTAGGGGGAGGAGACGTGCTAAAAAATCCAGTCATCATAGGGCTGAGGTGGCCCAATCCAAGTACGATATCCACATGACTTTGACAACGTAGATGCCCCTCATTCATGACTCCTCAAGCCATAGGTCAACCTTGAAAGATCACAAACAACTCGGCAAATATATTTATAATTCAATTTCAACATTTTAAAAATATTCGCCTAAAATATCATAATTTGATTTAAATTTTCTAAGATAATGAAATATATAAGATTATAAAATTATATTATTTTGAAATTTATATTTAAAATTTCTATCTAAAATCACATTTTTAATTGGTTTTGATTTGGTGATGATGTTCCATTAAAATCTTTGAAAAAAAAACGAACTATTGATTTTGAACTTAACCCTTTTTCTATTCTTTTGTTTTCTAATTTCTATACATTAATAATAGGTTTGTTAATAAAATATGGGACATTGAACAATGCTTTTTAAGGATTCTTGTTTATTCACAATTTTGGTAGAAACGTTGTGTATAATAATTCTGATGTGATTAATTCGAAAAACTTACTTACGACATTGAATTACAATATAAACTAATGTTACGTGGGTTTTCCTTCTTTAAATGAGATGACACATGATATTCACTTGGGGTATATTGATGAAAATTAGGGTATATTGATGAAAAAAAAAGAATAACATTGAAGAATCCACATATTCATGCTTTGTATGAACATAAAAATTGAATTCTAATTTATTTAATTTAATAAAATGTAGCTATTGTTTCCCAAAATGTAACACTTTTGACCCAATTTGTGTTGGTTGATGTTGTACATTAGTGTTCATGGAAAAGTAGAGAGTTTGTTTAGTTATGTGGAATTTGGGTGTATGAATTTTGATTCTTTAAAATATTATAAATTATGGATGGTTTTGATTTACTAATGTAAGTATATCCATTGGTTGAAGGTATATGATTTGTTGATTGGATTTTGCAAATCGATAGTCACTGAGGATGTACTTATTTAAAAAAATTCAAGGTTTCATATGTGACCAATTGAGCATTTCAATGATTTGATTGAAAATGGAAAAGTAGATAACTTGTTTAGTTATGTGGAATTTCGGTGTATGAATTTTGATTCTTTAAAATATTATAAATTATGGATGGTTTTGATTTACTAATGTAAGTATACTCATCGGTTGAAGGTATATGATTTGTTGATTAGATTTTACAAATTGATAGTCATTGATGTACTTATTTAAAAAAAATCAAGATTTCATATGTGATCAATTGAGCATTTCAATGATATGATCGAAAATGGAAAAGTAGATAGCTTCTTTAGTTATGAGGAATTTGGGTGCATGAATTTTGATTCTTTAAAATATTATAAATTATGGATGGTTTTGATTTACTAATGTAAGTATATTCATTGATTGAAGGTATATGATTTGTTGATTGGATTTTGCAAATCGATAGTCAATAATGATGTACTCATCTTAAAAAAATCAAAGTTTCATGTGCGATCAATTCAGCATTTCAATGATTTGATTGAAAATGGAAATGTTCTCTCACTTGTTCCAAATACATGTTATATTATTTGTATATCGACATTGGTATTGGATATCATCCCTTGAGCTTTGTGGCTTCAACATATTTTTCCTTACACATTGTTTGAGATGCCATGTTTGTTTGATCTTTTGAAAGATATATTGCAGATCATTGTGATACCAATTTGGACAATGTAATAAAAAACACGGTCACGCCATTTATTTGATATGTTTATTGGAGATTACTTGTATTCTTCAGCTATTTGGTAGATGGAATAATGTGCTTGATGTTTCATTCTCTGCTATGGTGTTTCAAAATGGAAATGTTTACTTACATTGTTTTCTTACTTGGTACATAAAATAATGGACTTCATGTTTCATTCTTTCTTATGATGTTTCGATTATTGTGTACATACTTATATCTTAGTAATTCAAAACGTTGGTTATCGTTATTTTAAGTTATTTGCTAATAAATTTTAGGTGATTTTTAAACTTAGTAAGGATTAATGTTGCTAGACTATTTAACTTGTTTGAGAATTAAAATTTAAAGTTTGAATATGCTTGCTAACATGCGTGATAATTTTCAACATTTTGTTACCAATGTGGGATGTAACATTCCTCAATAGAACCATCCCACATTCCTCAATAGAACTATGTATTCACTGTCATCAGTCATGCAAAATATATGCATACTTTCTCTATTAAAACAACATAGTCTCTCCAAGTTTATCTCCTTCCGTAAACTTTTTAGATTTTAAATAATTTTGTTTATTGTTTGTATTTTATTTTTATAGAACAATATTGCTATGAATGTTGCTCGAGAAATAAATTCACAACCACGACAAAGATTATCCCTTTCTCGAGTTCAACCTCGACCATCTAATTCGAAAAGTTCGATAAATCATTAGAATGATGAAGTTATCAACTGTAAGTATCAAAACTCTGGTGGTATGATGGGAAGAACATTTCCTTCATATGCTCATTTCTTTGCATATTGTATATGTACAATTTCATTTTCTATTCTAAATATTTGTAGCCGTAATCTGGTTGGGAACATTTTCTTGACATAAAGAGCCTTCATAGAAACAAAAATTGCGAGCCATCTAGAAATAATGGCAGAGATTCGACAATCAAAGATAAGCATGATGTTGTCATTCAAAATTAGATCTTTTTGTTGATAGTAACATGCATTCTCAGATGGTTGAAAACTTGCAACATTTTGTTACCAATGTGGGAACTAGCATCTCTCAGCATAACTCTATAGACAATATCGTCACACTTATAGAATCTATGCATACTTTTTGTCTTGGGACAACAAGTATGCTTCAAGTATATTTCTTTCGGAAGTGTTTATACATTTCAATGTATTATGTTTATTGTTTTTTTGTACCTTTTATTTTATCATTTTTTGCAAAACAATATTCCAATTAATATTGGTCCGGAAATAAATTTACAAACACAATGGCCTTTATACTTTCCTCAGGTCAAAGTTTGAACATCTAACTGTCATGAATATATATATATATATGTTTTCTGTCTTTGATTTAGTATTGACGTCAACATTTTAGCATTTAACATTTAACTTTTGTCATTTAACGTTTTCATTTATATTTTTTTTTTAAGAAAAACATAATCAGATGCAACCAGTTTAGACAAATCCATTTGCATCATTTTATGGAAGGAAGTGTTAGAAAGTAATTCCTCGATTGGGCAGCCTACTTCATATCTTTCTTTACTTGCAATGCTCATTAATTGGGAAAATGAAAGTGCTTCGCTTCATTTTATTAGGGGCATGATTGAAGTTCAAAAAAAGAATGGGTCCAAGATTGATAACTGTTCTATTATGAAAATGTTCCAAGTATGTAGTGATTGTTATCTTACCATATAAGGTGTTATATGGCATGAAGGGCCTATTTGTAAAAGGTGTAAGTGTGAGAGAGGCTCCCACTCTTTCTTTCTTTTCAACAACATGAATCTTGGTGAACAACCTGATGTTCTAAGAGTTATAACCCAAGTTGAAGAGATGCTAATAATGTGAGCTAATCTAATATTACAAGTGACACATGTTTGTGGTAAGAAGTATAAATATAGTGGGTGCACAATTAACTTTCCATAACATATATCTTTGATTACAAAGAAGCTTCATTCACATGATTAACAACTTGATTTCGTAATTGTGAGGAGACGTAGTGTAAAATCCAAATATTAAGAATGTTATGTCAAAAGATACTGGGTGATGTATGCATTGCTTTACAAAATTCAGATAGATAAATACTACACAGATGTTGAACTTGAAATGGATTTAGTTGTTGCTCTCCTAGAAATGCCAACTGATGTTTCTAGTAGGCCACAGTGGGTTGACATTGATATTTATGAAACATTGAGAGCCAATGAAGAGATTGAAAGTTGGGGCCTTAATTGTTTTCACTCCCATCCATATTCTTTCGTCTCTAGCTTTCCCAACAAAAGGAGGGAAGTTGATCGAATAAGAAGATTCATAAAAAATCAAGATTGTATGACTGATGAACATTTGGACTTGCCAGATATTAGTTCATCTCCCATAAATGAATACAATATTGAGGGGTCGTTAGACATGGAATTCCCTACTCTATTACACACTAGTGATGCATATTGGTTGCATACATGTATTTATAACATTGAAATGCATGAATATTGTTTGCATATACTTAGATATTTTGATCAAATATTTGGAATCCATCCTTACTTTCAATATTTCTAGTTGAGCATGATTATGCATGATCATAGCCAAGGAACACCTTCCTTCTTTTTGAAAAATATATTTCATGAAAATACACCTAGAACTATTCAAGGTATGCATAAAAAACTAAATAATTTACCTAACAATAAATTAGTTGAGAAATTAATTCATTCTAGTTCTTCTCTTAGGGGTACAAGAGTGTATTAGATAATGTGTGATTATGAACTCAATACCGTGATTATGTAGTAGAGTTTCCCAACCTTGTTTTTTATGTTAACTGTGGCCGATACAAAGTGACATGACTTGCATAGTCTTATGCCTTCAAACACACATTGTCATCCATGAATGAGAATGCAGAAAAAAATGAAAATGTTAGTTAGTATCCGAATATAGTTGCGATGTATATGCACCAAACATTCAATTTATTCTTTGACTTAGTTCTTCTGAAATATCTTGGAGGCAAATACTTTTGGTATATGTTTGTGCTTGTTCCTTTTGTCTAATTATTTATTAATTTGGATCAATATTTTGTTTCTTTCATTGGCTTATATATCTTATGTACATTTTTTTTGTTAGGTAGGAGTGGTAACATAGAGGCTTAGCACACATCCACAGTTTCCTATAGTTTCCATGTGCACCAAATATGGAAACATTGAATTGGCTGAACCATTTAGATGTCAATGTCGCAAATAACTACTTTGAAAAATATGTAACAACCTGGAATCCACGTGACATCCATCATTGAAATGTGATGATTTCTTGAAGTTTGAATGATGATCTATGCCTTTTAACACCTCGATATTGTTTTCTTGGAATCCTCATGAATATTATGAGAATTTGGTTAATCAAGTCCAAAGAGCTACAAAATGTGATTTTGATTCCTATTTAAAAAAAAGGGGTCTCCTTTCATGTCGCTACAATGCTCCATGGCAGGTTTGTGATTACCGTATAGTGTTCATAGATGATGAAGTGAAAAGTAAATATAAACCAGCATGTAATGATGATCAATTGAATGTTCATGACGTTGATATCCTGGGAATGTGGCGAGCAAATGTTGATTGTCAACCAATTGTTTCTTGACATGTAGTTTTAAAATATGTTACAAAATATCCTTCAAAGGTGGAAAAAAGATCTGAATGTTATCATGAAATATTGATAAGGGTTGCTAATGCAAGTGGATGTGAAGTTCTTGTGCTTTCTACATATCGAAAGTTTCTTTCAGAAAAACTTGTTGATCATGACATTAGAGCATAAGAAACTTTCCATATGTTTTTAAAGCTACCTCTTATTATACGTAGTAAAAAAAATATCCATTTAATGTTGGGAAGAAATTATTCCAGAAAGTATTAATGCATTCCAATGAAATTTCTTGCAAAAACATTTTTGTTCATATTTATCAAAGCCAACCCTATTTTCAGGAACATTTATTTTCGATAGAAACAACAAGATCATGGGCACTTGATTGCAATCATTGGGAACATCCTGGATACCACAAGTGTGCCCATGGTTTTATGCTATTCGCAAGGCAGATTTGGAAGAGTTTGAGACATTTTCTTGGATTAAGTTGCTTTTGTGCAAGCCATTTCATGACATAGCTTCAGATATAGGGATTTCAAGTGAAATTGTCATTGAGATTTGGAAGAATTTAAGATATCGTGCATGGAATGTTGATTGAGCTCCTTTTCCAAATGAAGCTAATGAAGAATATGTTAAATCTTGCACTCATGAATATGGTGTTCATCAATATTCTATGGAGTGGCAACTTATTTCGTGAATAATTCCTCCAAACAATGTTTATATTTCTGATCTTGAAAATATTGGTCGAGGGGAATTTGATATTCATTATAATTGGTAGGAAATTATGGTGTCAGATGATATTGTAGAATAGGTTATTCATTTTATGAAGGATGCTCATTCTGTGGGTGTTTTGAATGAAAAATTAACTTGGGAGACAACTTTCTGACCATCTTCTTTATCAGAGAAACAACGAGTTTCTTTTGAAATCATTTTATGCCATTTTGTTGATAGTGATAACCATAATTCTCTAAAAATGATTACTCAAGGTATGGATGGAACTATAAATTATGCTCTTATTCACTATATTTTTCATTCTCTTTCTACTTTAGAAATGAATGATAACAATCAATTGTTATTGCTCGCTTCAACTGGCATAGCTTCTTTTAATATGCATGGAAAATAATACGCTTTTATTTGAAAATTTCTATCAAAGATATGAAACCACTGAATGGATAGGCTCTAGCAGTGTTTCAAGAATAAATGAGGCACATTTGATATATATTCATTGATGAAATGAGCTTTATAAGTCCAAGGTTATTCATATAGATAGATTATCATTTGCAAGAAGCATTCCTTGATCATAAAACTTTGTATGTAGGTAATAGAAGAGGTAAGGTGTTGTGGTGAATCTTCAACGCTGTCCCTTTAAATAAATTTTCTAGGAAACAAGGAGATGATCCGAAACAATCCTCTTTTAGAAATATTTTGACTAATATTATAGACATAGAACTGATTCTGCATGATTTGGATCTTCTAATGTCACATATTGATAATTTCTTACCTCCAATGAAAAAGGTTTTATGTTATGCAGTGGTTCACTAGTTTGCAACAAATCGTTTGGTCAGTTTGAAAAACCAGAAAATGCTAAAATCATTGAATTCTCCAATTGCAAAATGTGTTGTGGAACAAATGAGAGGAACATAAGTAGTTGAAAGTGATGACGCTATTTGGTAACATGAAGTAGTATTATTTAATGGAAAATGTTTTAGGCTAACATATAATTTGTGGGTAGAAGATGGGTTGGTCAATTCTGCACTTGGATATGTTGACGATATATTCTATATGTTTGGTTAAAAGCCCACTCAAGTTCCACTATTCACTATAGTTATTTTTTAAAAGTATGTAGGTGTTCCATTTGACATAGATTATCCAAACCTTGTGAATATAAAACCTATTTTTAGAGAAAATATTAAATCAATACCATTGAAAATGGCATGGGCCCTCACTATACATAATTCACAAGGCCTGACTTTACAATTAGCTACTGTCAATGTTGGAGATAAAGAGAGGCAAGGTTTGAAATTTACAACTATATCAAGAGTGAAATCCATATATGGTTTATGAATATTGCCACATTTCTCTTTCCAACATTATGCAAAGTTGAAAAATAATGTGTATGTTACACTTAGGAAGAAAGAGGAGCAACGATTGAAATCCTTGTCACTGTAATGTGTATATACACAATAGATTTTACTGGTCTATCATAATTTCGAAATTACGTGATTACCTTTTAATGCTATCTATTGCGACTTCCAACACTTTCTGTAGATAGCACTAAGCTATTCATTGTATTTCTCAATAATTTCAATCGATTTGCGATTAATATTATTGCATTTATTGAATATTTTGCTAAATGTTCTTGAATATGGTTATATATTTCATCTTTATTTTCAAAATAAAATTTCTAATATTAATACATAAATATTTTCCCATACAAAATTCTTATTTTACCTGTAATGTTTAAAATGAAGATTGTATCCTGTCATTATGGTTATGTAACAATGGAAATATTAATGCTTAAAACGAAGATTGTATCTCTTTAATATGGTATTTTTACAATGGAAATATGGATGATGTTGGTGTTCATGTGGATGTGTTTTTATTGAGTTTGATTTGTATAATTTGAATTCAACTTACTATTCTTTGTAATGCCCTTCGGTTTTAATTATATTACATATATGTTTATTTTTATTTATTTGTGAAATTTTTTGTTATTGGTTTCAATATATATATATATATATATATATATATTATTATATATATATATATATATATAATATTTTTCTCATTGACACATATATATGGAAAATAATGATGTTGTATATTACGCCTCAACAATTCATTCTCTTACTCAAGCAATAAATTTTGTAAGGTATATCCAAAAAATGATTGATAGAAAAGTTGGGTTTCATCCTAATTTTATTGATAAGTACTTGCGTGTCTTAAACAAAATGAAGTCAAATGTGAAAAAATTCTTGCATGTGCATCAAAGAGATTCTCGAAGAAAAAAATAAGATATTGGTTGGAAAGGCACAAGGATCATTACAATGTAGATTTGAATTGGTGTTTCTTTTGTCATGGATCTGGTTGTGTTTTGGAAAAGGTTGTTTAATATAATATTTATATCCTGGGTTTATTTTTTTTTGTAAGCTTGGTAGGACCTCTCTTTCCATTATCTTTCAAAATCAAGTAGGTTACATCCATGTGCTAAATGGATAGGTGGCCTCAACTTGCCTAGAGAAAAACCAGGTATGTTGACCACTTGACGACATGATAAGCCATCGAAAAATGAAATAGAATAAGTCTATCTAGACATGCTAAAAAGGTTGGATTTTATTTATACTTGCTAATATATAGATATCTATAAAAATACTGGAAGTACTGAATAGACAAAAATGTTGCATACACTAAAAGTAAAAACAAAGGTGATATACCAAACTACTCATTTCCAGCTGAGTCAACTGGGGCGAGGTCGTTTTCAATTTACCCGGGAAGTTCATATTATGTAATGCATGGGATGTGTTCCTCTATGTGGTAAGGTGTTTGTTTTTCTTTTGAAGTTGGAACTTGATTTACTCAAAATCCTCACTATAATCTAGGAAAGAATTTGTTGTCGTGGTCGAACCCGAAGGAATGTGCTCCAGGGCCTTGACCAAAAGGCTCTTCATCAGACAATACAAGTGAAATTTCTTCTTGTACTGAGAATTACAACCATGAGAGTACCCAACATCAGACACCAGGGCTTTCCAGTCATCCACGTCAATGTCCAGAAACCAAACTTTCTTATTTAGCTCCCCTCCCCATTGAGCTATGAACTGACGAACCACAATTGGGCCCACATGGTATGGAGTGGTTTCGTTATCAATAATCCTAGAGGTGGTTATGCCCATGAGTTTTTCCAATAGAATTAGTCATAGAATGGGATGTTGTGGTCACTTTGGTCTGCTTCCCTAGATCATGGGAACCCCTTACGGTCTTTCTTCTCCCAAAAGAAATGCAGGACATAGTGCTTGTGATGAAGGAATTACAAGACATACTAAAACCAACTGAATTAAAACCAGAAAGCCAACCTAGAGTAAGACAAAACCCAGGAGTTGAGAGATTCTAGGGGTCACACCTAGTTGGGGGACCTGTCATGGTGATCAAATGCGAGAACCATGACCCATACAAAGCCCAATGGTATCTCCTCTTACAATCCAAGCCAGTGAAACAGGAGTAATCCCAAGGCTCATAGACATAAGTCAAACGAAACGCAGACCATATCATTAAAAACCAAGCCATTTCAATGCCGGGAGGTTGATAATATAGTGCCATGATCACATATTACCAAAGAAAAACTTAAGCGAGTGCTGCAATGACATATCCAGAGAGACCATGGGTGGCCCATAGGCCTTACCAACAACATGCCCATGAGAGCCAACAAAACATCAGAAAACATAAACATGGGAATATAAAAAGCGAAATAGCCTTCATACAATTCAGTAACAACAAGACCCTCTTATAGGGAATACATCTTCCATACTAACTTATTCACATTGCATCCCTTCTTCCATGAAACCCATAGAAAATAAAGAAGAGCCATGGCAAAGAGATATGTGAAGATTAGGAGAACATACCTAAGGCTAGTGACCTGAAACCACTACAGAAGAACATGAGCCCTTTGAAATACCTACACGTAATTCCTCAACACCTGCCAAACTGCTCTACTCCAATACTATGCTAAAATAAATAGCAGGCGGTGTGACGAAAAATTTAGTAGCTTTCCATGTTTTCATTCTATTATCACCTTCCCACCTTGCATTGATTGTGATCATATGATCTACCACCCCTCCATGTGCTTTGTGCATGTGGGGTGTGGTGTAGGGACACATTGGGATTTGTAGAACACCCATTACTTGTTTATATGATGAAGATTTTACCACTCACACCCGCATCGGAGAATCTCATGGGTTTATTAAATGGTTGTGTTCAAAATATTTCTTTTAAGATTTGAGTTAAGGTTGAGAAATTTGAATGGTGTTCAAATGTATCAACCATATTGGTCAATATAAATGTTATGGGTTTATAGTGGGCCTATAATCCTCAACCATGGTCAACCATGCTTTGTAATATTAATCCCTTGCATTTTTAATATTAATTTCTTGGGTCTATCAATCCCTTGGGTTTAGTATTATTTTCCTTGGTTTATAATGCATTGGGTTTATAATATAAATCCCTTTGCTTTATTAATCCCTTATATTTGTAGTATTAATCCCTTGGCTTTAGAATATTAATAATAATGTTTATAACATTAATATTAGGGTTATATTCCAAGTGTTTTATATTAATCCTAGGGTTTAATGTTATTACTTTGGTTTTATAATTTCTTGGATTTTTACTATTGAACCAATGGGTTTACTAGTCCATTAGGTTTTTGATACTAGTCCCAACATTTGCAATTTTAGTCATAAGCTTTATATTTATGGGGTTCAATACTTAACACGTAGTTTATAATATCAATTTTGGTGTTTATATTGCTATGCTTTAACATTAGTAATAGGGTTTCATGTTATTCCCTTGGGTTTTAATATTAGTCACTTGGTTTTATTTATCCCTTGGGATTATAATATCAATCATATTGTGTTTAATCCATTTGGTTTATAATATTAATCTGAGAGGTTATAATCCCTCGGGTTTATAATATAAATCCTTGGGTTTAATATTGTTCCTTTGGGTTGAATATTAATCCTAAGGTATAACGTTATTCCCTAGGGTTTATAATCCCTTATTTTTTTAATATTAACCCAATGGGTTTATTAATGCACTGTGTTTATAATATTGATCCTAGGGTTTCTAGCATTAATCATAGGGTTTTTACTCATAGGGTTTAATATTAGGCCTAGGGTTTATAATATTAATCCTACCATTTAATGTTATTATTTAATATTGTGACATTGGAATGGTACTGAAATGTATCCAACGATGCAATATGGAAATCATCCTCACAATGTGACAAGTATTGTGACAACCATTATCACAGTGATACATTACATTGCAATTTATTCAATGTCACATTGCAACATTGAATAAATTGGGGTTTAATATTCTTTTTTGTAATATTGGTTTTAGGGCTTAGGCTTTATTATGGTTTATAATATTGGGATTACGATTTATAATCGTATGTTAATAATATCAATCCTAAGGTTTTGAATCCCTTGTGTTTATAATATTAATCCTAAATTTTATAATGCCTTAGGTTTATAATATGATTCCTTGGGTTTAATATTAATCCTAGGCTTTATTGTTATTCCCTTTGGTTCTTAATCCCTCAGGTTTTTAATCCCTCGGGTTTTTAATATAAAGCCAATGGGTTTATTATATCAATACCAAGGTTTCTAATGTTAATCATAAGGTTTATATTCCTATTGTTTAATATTAAGCATATGGTTTCTAATATTACTATTAGGGTTCATATTCCTATTGTTTAATATCAATAACAAGGTTTAATGTTATTCCCTTCGATTTATAATATTAATATCTTAGGTTTATAACATTAATTCGAAGGCTTATAATATTAATGTTATGGTTTCATGCTTATTTTAGGGTATTTAATATTTATCTTAGGGTTTATATCCCTTAGGTTTATAGTCTTAATACCTTGGGTTTGTGGCAAATGTTGTGTCAATATGAAAATCAACCATTGTCCCACCATTGCCTATCTTAGCTACCACAATAAACCTATCTATATAATCAATATCTTATTTTTAAGAGTACAATTTGGCAACAAAATGGGATTTATTTTTATCAATTTAACCATCTGATTTATAATTATTGTTATAAACCCATTTAGTACCCATTACATATTTTCCTTTGGGAAATTACACCAAGTCCAAAGTGTCATTCTTCACCAAAGCATTAAACTTTGCTTTCATCAAATCATTCCATTATTTCATTTTTTTATGCTTGTACATCATTATATGGACCATCCATCTTCATTGATTTATCCATTAATGCAAAATTTAGAGTTGAATTTTTGTGACCTAGTGATTTTTTTTTCAAATTTTCTATTCAACATATCACTTTCAAAAGGACCTATAGTTAGCTACTTAGAATTCTTCTCATCGTCATCTTCCTTAACATTGTTTCCATTACCAATTTATGTTTCATGTTTATTTGATTCTATTTGTACATATTCTTGTTTATATAGTCATTTTTAATCAAAGACAACATCTGGACTTATTATAATATTTTTTTTACTTAAGGATTAAATAACTTGTAGCTCTTTTTTTTAGTAATATATCCAAGAAGGATACACTTCACACTTTTATCATCTAATTTTCTCCTCTTCTTCATATGCACATGTGCATATGTTGTTCAAATAAAATACATTCATATGGGAAACACTTGTTTTAACTCATATCAAATCTTCTTCTAGAGTCAAACTCACTACTTCTATCGCAAGATATTTATTAAGATTATAAATTGTTGTGTGCACTACAATTGAGAATTTATTTCCAAGAGACTTATATTTTAATATGGTTTAATCCATTTCAACTATGGTCATTATTTTTCTCACAACAACTCCATTTTGTTAAGGAGAGTATGAATTAGTTAACTATCTCCTTTTCCATTTCCTCCACAATAATTAAGAATTTTTTTTTCTTTCTATTCTCCCCCATTATCTATTATTAGGTTAGGAATTTTCAAAACACTTTTCTTTTCTACCATTTATTTAAACTCAAGGAAATAAGAAAAAGCCTTATATTTTGCCTGCAAAAAATACTCCTAGGTCTTCCTAAAATAATCATGAAAAAGTAAGAAAATAATGTGGCTTTCAAAAGGACATTGTCTCATGAGGCCAAATAAATATAAAGGTACCAATGTTATACATTCTCTAGCATTTCATGTTCTATTTGAAAAAATTCCTCTATGTTGCTTTCCAAATATACATTCTTCACATACTTCATTATTCAATT
Organism: Pinus taeda; assembly: GCA_000404065.3. Taxonomy (NCBI): domain Eukaryota; kingdom Viridiplantae; phylum Streptophyta; class Pinopsida; order Pinales; family Pinaceae; genus Pinus; species Pinus taeda. Next base: position 499,411 of record APFE030920864.1, read on the forward strand.
TTATATAAGGAAGACCGTTCACCATGTTATGTTTCCTTAATAAAATAAAACTTGGAAATTTTATGTGCAACAATATTAAATTTCAAAGATTTCTATTCACTTTATTTGTAGAATTGAGAACATATGAGTTGCTTGATCCAAAATAGAACTTAAAAATTCTATCTTCATTCATTTTTCCTCTTGCTACAACTTCATTTATTTTTAATTTATTCATGAATAAGAATTCAATATTATAAGACATTAACTTATGCTTTTTCTCCAACATCTATCCCACAGAATATAAATTCTTCATTAACTCTATTGTCAGTAATGTGTCATGAACAAGCTTCTTTTTCTCATGCAATGTTGGAATTACAACTACACATTTTTCTTTCGCCTCTGAAACATTATCACCAAATATGAATTTACAATAATAAGTATCATTTATCCTAGTAAACAACTCTTTCTAAGACATGTCGTATGAGTTGAACATACCAAATCAATATAGCATACATTAGTTTTTCATTATGTTCCATCAAACTTTATCTGAATAATCTATCATTTCTGGTTTCTTGAACAAATGTATTTTCACCTATTAGTTCATGTTCTCTCAATTTCACTTAACAATATTTCTCATGATTACTAGATTTGTGAAAATAAAAACACTTTTGTTCTTGTATATCTCTATATCCTTATTTTCCTCCATCTCTTCCTCTTGATCTTCCTTGAGATCCATTCTATTCTTCTTCCTCTAAACGAACATGGATTTTGCGCTCCCTCTTGAAGATAATGTACTTCCCTGGATTTATTTATTTATTTTTATTTCTATTTTGATTCTAAAAAACTTGATTATAAAATTATCCTTTGCTTCTTACTCTACCTTATACTTTGTGGCGAATTAATTTTCTATGTCCTCACTGGAAGAGATCTCTTCAATCGTTAACAAATATCGAATTATTTCATCAATCCTCATTAAACTAAGATATTTAGAAACAATGATACTTGTGGAAAATCCTTATTACATTGAGATATTTAAAAATCATGATACTAGTTGTAACTATTTCAATTTTTGTCACTAGAATCCTCAATATTTTCTCAATCATCCTTCTTTGTGGAAACTCTCCAGCCAATGTCCTTATCCAATTAACAAGATCATAATTTGTTTTGATAATCATTAATTGATCAAATAATTTTCATCTTTGAATTTTTAGACTTAGTCCTTAATGTTTATAAATTAGTGACTACTCCTTCTGCATATTTCATTTTTTTAATATAGTCTACTCATAAATAGAAGTTTTTTCCACACTAATTCTTAGAAAAAAGGGTTCATCAACTATATTTCAAGTTGAGGAAAGAAATCCATTACATTTCTTGATAATTTACCTTAATTTTTTATTTTGATTTGTACCTAGTGTTTTATATTCATGATGAAAATGCATATCATAACCATAAATTACCAATTCCCATAGATATTTGTTGATAAATAATGGTTGCATTCTCTTTCTCCATAAATGTTACAAATATTTCTAAGTTTTGGAATTAATATATTTCTTGTTGCCATTGTAGAAATTGGAAAAGATAAGAACAAAAACAAAGGAAACATGCATAATGTTCCACTTCAATATTGGACAAGAATAAATGTCCCAAAACTTAAGACTCAACCGCTACAGCCAAAATATTAGCATTTTTATTAAATTGAATGCAACAAATTTATATATATGTCATACAAGTGAGTGACAAACCCTTTACAAATACACAAATTCCCAATTGTTTTCTTCTTGAAAAAATAAAGTTTCATTTGAAAGGTATTGAAAGCCAAAAATTAATTTACATAGCCATGAATGATAAAAGAAATAGCAATGCTTCTTTTAGAAATATGTGGTGATATTTATAACACCAATACTATGAATTTTAGATCTTATTTAACCTTTCAAATGCTTATTATTGTGCTCATATCATCATGAAATATAGAAATGGTTTCACTGGAGAGAAGATTGATTGGTTAGGAAAAAATATGCTAGTGGGGAAGGAATTGTACTAAAATAAACATCCAAAAGATTTTTTCTATAATTTTGAGTTTCACCACACCACTTATTATGAATGAAGTAAATTACCTTTTTTTTATGATTCAAAGTTACACTATCCATTTTTGTGACATTGCATTCCCTTTGGGAGACTGCACATTTGCATTATTGACTTTCCATACTATCTTGTCCCATGTTTATTAGACCAATAGTTTCTCCACACCTTTGTTTACCCCACACTCCACACTTTTGTTTACTCCACACTCCATCCTTCTATTCTCTACACACTTTCATAACTAGATACCTTCTCTCTCTATTTACTTCACATATTATTGTTGTTGAAACTCTCCTTGTAGCCTCACACTTGGATGTAGCTACACAAGAATTTTTCAATGTGGACCACCTCCAGTTTGTCTCTCATCCATCTCCAGACTTCCACCTAGCCTACAATGTAGGTACAAACAAAAATGTCGATATTTTCGAATGTAAGTCACATGTGGTCCATGGAAATTATTTACACCACTCACTTTTCAATAGTAAGAATCCACACTTAGCAACATTGATCGACAAACAACATCACACATAGGTCTTGGATTTAAGCCAATGCTAACATAACAACCTAGCTATGATAACATAAGAAATAAATATTGCACTAATGTAATGGAGGAATGATGAAAGATAAATTTCAAACATTTCTCTTAATAAAGACAATATTTATAGATGCTCATGAGAAAATGATTGATTCAATCATTTCCTACGATATCTAAACAATTTTTTTATAATCTCTATGCAATTCTCTCATCTAATAATTGTCTATCTAAAACAAAAATTTTAAGGCATAACAAATATATACTGTAATAATTCTAGAATAATATGACAAATGATCATTATTCTAACAACTCCAAAATGGGATTACACTATTGGTAAAAATTACACAAAATGATCCTCAACATGCTATGAAAATCTATTTAGAATTAGATGTAATTGAAAGTATTGAATTCATTTTTTAATTAAAAAAAAAAGAAAAGGTCAAACACAGAATCATAGAAATTTCAAAAATTGAAAATGTGTTTTTGCAAAAAATATTCTATCATAATTATATTATTTTTCTAGTAAGATAAAAATAATAATTATAACTAGAAGCAATATTTGAAGACTAAATTTAGCCATTTTTCATACGTAGATGGAAAAGCCTAAATTCTATACGAACATGTCTACCTAAGCTCAATGCACACCCCAATGGAAAAAAAAATTAATCTATGTTTGAAATATCCTTTTATGAATTGATGGGACTCGGCAAAGCTATTTCTCCTCAATATAGATAAACCCCCCTAATTGTATATGATATTTAGAAGTGTTTAGAAGCCCCGTCATGGCAAGAAGACATGATTTCCTCAAATTATGTAAATCATAAATAATATCTAGAAGCCTCTAGAAGACATATCATGGAGAGAGAGCATGATTCCCTCTTATTTTGTAAAATGATAGGTTTGTTTTTATTTGGTACTTATATGCAACCCAAAGGTGTGTCTAAAATAAGGAGGGGGACCAACATCACATCAGGTCGAGGAGGAGGTCGATGCCATGAGAAGCCATAATATGTAACCAATATTATTCTAAATCTACTTATCCTACGAATTTTTAAACTTTTATGTGGTTACTCGGTGCATGCGATCCTTTTTCAATTGATTGTTTGCCATTGATTTTTAGAGGGGCTTGAAGAGAGAGCCAAAGTGTTATTGAAATGTGTGGTGGAGAGTTTCCCTGGAAAATTAATTTTGTCCATTTTGGTTGGATAGAGTGTGGTGTGCCTTTTGTACGTAGGGAAGGACTCAAACATGAGACTCCTTACAGCCAAGTTACAGATTTGCAAAATTTCTACAAAGAACAATGATTTTGAGGAGGATTTTTTTCTATGGCATTTTTATCTACGTTAGAGTTACTAGAGGTCGATAATTTCTTCCGTTGTATACTACATAACTCAAGGGAGGGAAGGACTTTGCCTAAAGAGGGTGGAATAGCAATTTGGATAACCCCTTCTTACATCATGGGTGTACCTCCCTCACAATTATTTGATCTCCTCAATCAAATATTTGTCATTCAATCAATAAAAGGAACTCTGCATTGGAATTGTAAGTGCCCACTCCTCCCCCTCTACTTAAGTCATAGGGGGATGACCTGCCATAATTTTTGTTAATAACCAATTTTCCTATTTAATCATGGTCATTTATTTTTTAGGACAATGGTGCTTGGTCACCATGAATTCATGTGACTATGATTTGTTAGATATCAGGTTAATCCCTTGGCTAAGGATCCGTTATTAGCAAGTGGTATATGAGCATAGAATGATTTACTATAGGGTTGGAGAGGAAGAGAACAGGAGAAGCTCTCAAGAGTCATCAACGGAGTACAATACCTAGTGGAGTAGAGGAAGCTTGAGAAGTTCCATAGAAGGTGAATCTATGATACCAAAGGGCCAACACCAAAGAGAAGCTTGGTGAGGTGAGATGTGGAGTCCCCTTTATAGCTCACTATTGAGTATAAGGAAAGTCTCAATGATACATGCCGAGAAAGAAGGCCAAGATAGAAGATGAACGAGGTGTAGAAATGGAGTCACATGATTAGGATATCGTGAATATTTTCTACCATAGGAGTCCGATGTAGGAGCATAATGATACCCTTGTCCCCCAACCAAGAAAATAAAATAATCATATGTGCTATTTGTAAGCCTCTAGAAGGGACATCATGGCAAGAGGACATAGTTTCCTCAAATAATTTAGTCATAAATAATATATTGAATCCTTTAGAAGGCGTGTTGTGGAAAAAGGGTGGGATTTCCTCTTATTTTGTAAAATTATAGGGTTTGCTATATTTTTGTTACAATAATCTCTCATTCTTTTTCTATCTTTCTGATTTGTCCTGATGATGGACCCCCTTTGGGGTTTGAAACGTCGACACAATGAAAAAAAGACTGTGGACAATCTGGATCACACCACTGCAAAAAACTTCCATAGAAGCCTATGATCAAACAAATATATACAACTTGCAGATCTATACAAAATAAGTAGGGGGGGTGATGTAAGATTAGGCCAAGAGTGTGGTAGAAGTGTTTAGAGGCCCTAATATGTAGCCAAGCTTATTTTGAATGTATGTATCATGTGCATTTTTAAACTTGTATATGGTTAATATGTGCATAAAAACCTTGTTTGATTGATCATTTTCCATGTTTTGTTAGAGGGAATTAAATAACGAGCCAACGTGTTTCCAAAATGAGCAACATAGAGTTGCCATAGGAAATTAATTTTACCAATTTGGCTAGATATTGTGTGTTTTTTCATTGATGTGTAAAGTGTGAATAAGACACGGGATTCCCCAAGGGTGAGTTATAGATCTATGAAATTACTATATGGAACAACGATTTTGAGGATGGATTTCCGTCATGGAAGTTTCATCTATGGTTGAAGTATTAGAGGTTAGCAGTGTCTTTTCTCAATCTATACCCTGAAACTCAAGGAAGGGTGCAACCATAATTGTAAAATTGCCCTTCCCTACAATTCGTCAATTTCTTTAGTTAAATATTTATCATCCAAGAAACCAAAGGAAATTATCATTAGAAATATGAGGAAGAACCCTCTTTCCACTCGCATCACAAGGGGAGGCCCCCCATAATTTTTGTGAGCCATCAATTTGGTCGTTCAATTAGGGCCATTTATTTTCATGGCCTAGAACACTTATTCATTAGGAAGTCACACGGTTGTGGTTTGTAAGATATTGGTTTAAGCCCATGGATATTGTTTGTAATATATCAGTTTAAGTCCTTCCATATGTATAAGCTCTCCATAGAAATAAGGGTTTGACTCATGTTATTTACGAGCTCATCCCTCTAGAATTATCTGAGTTTCTAACTTTTGACTTTCGATTTTTCTTATCATTATAAACCCTTTCCATATTTTTCTTGGGTGCATTCTACTCATTGCAGGTTCATCAATTATCATTGAGTGAGTTCCAAGTGTAATCCTTCCTAAATAAGGGTGTGTTTTGCTAAAAAATGGATGCTTGATTGAGCTATTTTAAAGCACTCGATCGATCTATTCTTAAGTGCTCGATCGAGTTATTGAGGTGCTTAAAAATAACTCATTTGAACATTTAAAAAAACCCTCAATTAAGATATATTTTTTATCAAGCCATTGGTTAACAACATGTATGGCTCGATTGAGCAATTTGAGTGTTGAATTTAAGTGCTCGATCGAGGGTTTCTTTAATGCTCCACTGAGAAATTTGAATTTTGAATTTAAGCACTCGATCGAGAATTTAAAGTGCCCGATCGAGCTCTTGAAGTCCTAAAAATTATAGTTTCAACACCTCTTCTATAAATTTTTGTACAACCCCGTTTTGTACCCTAGCATATTTTGGGAGGAACTTTTCCTCAAGTGGTGGAGTTGATCATGTTGGATTTTTGAAAGAATATTATATGTAATGGCATATGAACTTGACACTTTCGAATTCATATGATATTTTTCATCTAATTTGTTTTAAACATAACGCTTTAATTATTTTGGATAGTTTCAGAGGGGTTAAATAAAATATCAATAACATAAAATATACGCAAAGAAAAAATTTCAAAAAACAACACTATCTTCATCTACGAGTCTGTTATGAAACCAGTTCACAAAAGGATAGAAAAGATAGATCAACGCCTTATAATTCAGCCTCTTTGAGGGGGCAACCTCCTTTACATTACATAAATAAACAATTCTTCGATGGTTCAATTGACAAAACCTCCTTTTTATATATAGGAGTCTAAGGAGTCACAATATAACCCAACCAACCTAACAATAATAATATAAAGGCACAAAAATAGCAATAAAGAGATTCTATGGGGCACAGTAATAACAATATGGGGACAATAGGGGAAAAAAATATTAATAAGGGATACAACTACAATAGTTGGAGGACTTGTTGTCGATGCTCGATGTCATATTCCACTGCTTGAACCTTAGAATTTTCTTTTAAATATGATGTGATGGATGGTGGCTGATATCCATAAAATTCCATAAATGGGGTCATTTTTGTTGCTGTATGGAACGAAGTGTTATACAACCATTCAACTAGAGGCAATCATTTGACCCATTGTGTCTGTTTATTAGATACAAAACAGTGAAGATATCCTTCCAAACATTTGTTTACTGTTTCAGTTTTCCCATCAGATTGAGGATGATAAGATGAGCTATGAGCTAACTGGGTACCAAGACAAGAAAATAATTTTGTCCAAAAATTTATGGTGAAGATGGGATCTCTGTTACTTACAATAATCTTCTGGTTTCCATGTAACTTTCAAATTGTTTCCATAAATGAAGTAGAAACTGTACTAGCTTTAAATGGATGTGATAATGCACAAAAGTGTGCATACTTGGTAAGTCTGTCAACTTCCACCATGATGACACTCTTTTCCTTAGACTTGGGTAAACCTATGATAAAATCCATTGAAACCTCCTCCCAACATTGGCTTGGACTGGATAAAAGTTGTAATAGACCCGGTCTCTTAATTGTTTCAACTTTATTTTGTTTGCAAACCAAAAATTCCACCACAAACTTTTGAATATCCACTTTAAGGCCATCCAAAAGAAATTCCTTCTTAACCCTATGGTAAGTTTTTAAAAATCCTCAGTGCCCTACTAAGGGAGAAGTGTGCAATTCCATATGAATATTTTTTTTGAGTTGGGAATTCTTACAGAGGTATAAGTGATCTTTGTACCATAACGAATCATTTTGCGAGCTATTGTATCAGATGTACTAGAATCTTGTTGTAACATTCAAATAAGTTCCCACACTTCTTCATCATTCTTCCTTTCCTCCCTTTCTTCATTTATCCAATCTGGTTGGATAATAGAAATGGTGCACAAAAATGCTTCCACATGCTCATCCTTTCTTGAGAGTGCATCTGCCACCAAATTTTGCTTCTGTCTTTTGTAGATGATTTCAAAGTCATAACCCAACGTCTTTGTGACCCACTTTTGTTGCTCTTTAGAGGATAAACTTTGTTCTGAAACATATTTAAGGCTATCATGATCCATTTTTACCTTGAAGTGTCTTCCGATTAGGTAGGGTCACTATTTCTTAAGTGCATGTAGTATTGCCAACATTTCCTTCTCATAAATAGTTTTGTTTAAAAACTTTCCCTTGATTAGATGACTTTCAAAAGCAATGGGTTAAAACAACATCAATTCCACTTCCTGAAGCATCACATTCCACAATAAAGGTTTTTGTGAAGTCTGCTGTAGCTAAGACCGGTGCTTGGCACGTTGCCTCTTTAAGATGTTCAAAGGCATTTGTTGCTTCTAGAGTCCATGAAAATGCATCTTTCTTCAATAATGTTGTTAGAGGTGCTGCTATTCTCCCATAATTATTAATAAACTTGTGATAATACCCTGTCAACCTAGGAATTCCTCGCAAATGCTTTATGGATGTGGGGATTTTCCATTCCTTAACAGCTTTAATTTTCCTAGGGTCTACCTTAACTCCTTCATGAGATACAATATGACCTAGATATTCCACCTCTTGTACTCCAAAGAAACATTTGGATTTTTTGCGTATAATTGTTTCTCCTCCAATAGTTGTAGCACCCTATCAACAT
>APFE030920864.1:511453-523133 GCA_000404065.3 Pinus taeda
TCACAATATAACCCAACTGACCTAACAATAATAATATAAAGGCACAAAAATAACAATAAAGGGATTCTATGGGGCACAGTAATAATAATATGGGGACAATAGGGGCACAACAATGTTAATAAGGGATATGACTACAATAGTAATGGGGTAATCACTAGTATTATAGGGACCTAACATCTATACACTGGTTCGTCTCAGTAAAAGCATGTGTACATGCAGGTTCTACTCTTCTAAGTAGTGTATACAGAGGAAAAGCCTATTCTTCACATATGATTGATCTATCTGATCAGTTCTATTGTTTTACTGATGTTTGTCAATGAATTCTTCTTAGATATGAATGTAAAATTGAATGAATAAGGATTGTGATATTTGATGGATTGATTGTATAAGTGAGAAGGATGATCTCTGCTACTTCATGTGTAAAGCTCTGTAAATTAACAGTATATGTTCAACATACTTTTGGTACAAACTTGATTAAGAAGTTTTATGTTTTAGTATTTTTGAAGGTATATGAAGGTTTGATTAAAGGAAGCAACGTATACAGGCATGTTGGCTTCAGTAAAGTAGCATATACATTCTGATGCATGATTTGTGAGGTTGCAACTGGTTTTCAATGATGATGCAGGTTAATAGGTTCAGTTCAGTGTTCTAGTTACAATGATCTAATTGTTTAGATTAACTGATTGTTGGTTGATGCAGTTTGAGTTTCAAAGTTTCTGATGGGTCCAACATGAAAATTTGATGAAACAAGGCCTTCATGTATATTGTTGTGTGCAATGAGCATCGAGTCTAAAAATTTATAAAACGTGGGCCGTGGAAGAAGAGAGAATATTGTAGCATTTTGTATGTCAGTGCCTATGTACTAGTAAACACATTGGGTAGTACAAGAACTAGGGGGTTGTAGCTCCCTTCTAGTAGAGGCTGGAAAATGAGAGAAGTTTGTAGCCTTCTGTAGGTGGCTTCCTCCGTACTAGTATGAGTTTGCTCCAGTAAAATATTGTAAATGGATTTTCTTATTACTAAAAGAAGACAGTGAGGATAGTAGTAGGTGGTTTTTACCCACCTTAGGTTTCTACCTTATATCTTGGTGTTCATGTTTGTTGCTTATGTGTGATGGTTTATTATGTTTTGACTGAATTGTTTAATAAGTTACTGATGCACTGATTAAAGATCAACACATGATAAAATAACTAAATCAAAGGTTCTCTGGGTATACGCTGGTTTCTCTAAGCACAATAGGGTGTACATGCTAGCTCACATCACAGAAGTAGAGTATATAAATCTGTTTGGGAAATGAAAAATTATTGATCAAATAATACTGATTTACTCCCCCTCTCAGTATTATTTCCAACATAGTGCACATTGAATGACGTTATAACTCTGAAAAACGAGGGTCTTCTCTCCATATTTTCATCTTTCCTTGATTTTTCATTTCATGTCTCAATAAAATAATGTGTGGTGCCATTTTTTTTAATTTCCCTTCTAATAATTGGAGTCAATATTTGTGGTGACAACCTATGATTAACATGTTAATACAATAATTTTAAGAAATCATTTATTATTCCCAAAGTATGGTCTATATTAGAATTAGGGTTGGAGAATTTTGATTTTTTGTTAATAGACAGACAAGATTTGATCTTAAAAAAATATTCTTCATCTAATACACAATTTTCCAAAACATATGAAAATTATTAAATGATATTTTAGTTTCAAACTAAACAATATTCAATTTTATTTTATTATTTTTTATAGGTTTTTTTGTCTCCCATCTATTGGCATTTCTTCCATCACTCAGTTTGATTTACCATCTTCCACCCTTTAGCTTTCAAACCCTTGTAATTTCGTTTCATAAAGTTATCGTATTCGCATGACACTATGAAAATACCGCATCATCTTTGCTGGCAATCACAATTTCAAGCTCTTTATTATTTCTTTATCATGTAAGCTTCTATATACTCTAAGCTATTGCCCACTATATTATCAAAATAACCATCATTGATGCCCATGGGTTCAAATTTTTGAATTGTTTATGCTACAGAAAACTAATTGCAAGCTATTATTCACAGGTGCATTTAACAGATTTTGCAAAGAACTAGTAGCAACATGCAAGCCAGACTCTTATCTCTAGAAAGAAATTCAAGGGCATGTGCGAAGAGTGATAACATAATCTCTTCCTTTAATTATTAATACAATTAAAATTATAATGATTTTGATAGCAAATATTTTTTGTGCTTGATAAAAGGTTATTTTTGTGTTTCACTTATGAATCCAATTAAATCAATCCATTCAGATATTTTTCACGAAAATAATATATTTTGAGATTATCTATTTTGGTTCATATAAAGCTAAATTAGTTAATTGTAGGTATTTTTGGAATTCCTTTAGGGTCTTAGAAGGGTTTAATATTTGAAAGTTTGAATTCACCTTCCCTATTTCTAATTTCGTAATGTAATGTGGTTGTGTATGTGGTATATATTCTTACCCATGTGTATAAACCACATTTATTAATGTGGTTGCGCTAGGGTTAATTCCAGGAGCAACATCATTTCCTTAATTTCTATTTTTCTTTATGAAGTTACATTTTTTCGTTATGGTAATTGAAATACCGAGAACGTATTTTGGATTTTGAATTTTCATAAACAATGGAAAATGATGCCTTAGACACATATAGACAAGATTTATCTTGTCTATATGTCAAATAAGATATCGAAGATTCTTGTCATGCTTATAGGAATTGGGAAACCAATAGAAGATGACCTTGTGGGATACTCATGGTAATTTTCTTACTATTTAATGTTAATTTTATTTGGAAGTTAGACTTCACGATTTCACAATAGGGAAATTACATTTTCATCCCAATTGAATTCCGAAACCATTTAAAATGTTAATTGTAATATGAATTAAACTAGAAATTATTCAACTTAGTAAAGGGTGAAATTATAAAAAACATTTATGTGGTGCAAAAAAGTTAAATAATACCAAAAGTTTTATTTTGAAAATAGTAATTGTGTTATTCAGATGGAGAAAGATCAATCTTGTGCTTTAAATTAGAAGAAAATATAAGAAAATATTTGAAAAACTAGAGGCATAATTAATAAATTATAATAAAATACAAGTCAAAAGTATGATGGACTAGAGCCATGAGTAGAGTTACTGGTACTCATTCGATAGAGAGTTTGTTTATGACACTTTGATTTCAACTAAACTAGTGTTAATAATTTTCTAAAAAAACTAGTATTCTCACACTCCTCATCAAATGTCAATATTTAAGAAAATGATACAATGTGTTCAATATATTGTAATATCCCTTTATTTATGTAATTTTATTTTATTTGAGTTATGTTAGTGTGAATGGCAGAAAATCTATGAAGTAAATTTAAATTCTTATGTAAATAAATAATTTTATTAATAAGTAAATAGTTGCATTGAATGTAATTGGGAATGAGACACTTGAGTACGAGATTCTTGCTAAAAAAAATAAAAGAAAAAATATTATTAGTAAATGAGATTGAGATAACTCTTCCATGATAAATATTCTAGATAAGGTTTAAAAGAATAAAGCACCACAAGAGAGAAAAGCGGGATTTAAAGGAAATGCCTCGGTTAGTGGTGATGAGAACCACAAAAGCAGAACATCGTTGAATGAAAAATCAATTATGGAAGAAAAAATATAAAGTATTTATTGATGGGAATAGTAGGGGTTGTTGATATATTTGGAAATTACCCTCAGCTCAGGGGGAACTAGAGATACAGTTCATGTTTGGGTAGCTAGTGTGCTCATCAAGTGCAATTTCTGCAGCGACTCTCGTTAGGAAATTTGTGCCTAATTATCTGTGTGAATAAATCTACCAATATTTCGATGCATGTTGTTTACTATATAAATATATAGTGTACTTTAAGGATTGGTATAGAAAATGATATATGTTGACCCTATAAATATTCTGGTAAATATATCATTCTATGATAGATAACATATTGCTCATCTTGTAAAATATTATGATAAATATCCGATGGTGTGATAAATAACGTGTTGGGGAATGATATAATTTTGATATTGAGTAGTAATTAATAAATAAATCCATGAAGGATTATTTTTGGTGAATTTATGTTAACCAACTCTAAAGAGTTGTGTAAATTTTGTGTAAAGTATGTATATATCATCTATTTGTGTATTTCAATAACTCTGAACCCTTATTTAAATATATTTATGGTGGTTGATGCTAATTCGATGCAAGGTGTGGAGAGTTACTCATAGGATTATTGATCAATGATAAATTACATTGTGTTCGAGATAAAAAGGAAGGAAACTTAACCAGTTAGACTATGTAAAGTTATGAATTCTTAGGAAAATAATTTAGCGAGTGATCCCGAGAAAAACACAGAGGAACGTATAAACTCTGGTGTGAATAATGAATTATAATAATTAAATAAGTAACAGAAAAGGAAGAAAACATTATAGAAACATCAACATCTATAATGAGGGTTGATTTGAAAATAACGAATAAATTATGTATATACAAAAAAAATAAAAGAAAAACTAGGACTTATAGGGAACACTGGAGTGAATGTATTACCAAAGAAAAAAAATGTTGATATCGAGAGAAATCGAGGAACAATAAGTGCAAGGATCGAAACTTATGAAACCATTAGGAGGGCAGTGTTAACTAGTACCAAGGCAAAAGTTTTCATACTAATGGACTAAATAAGGTAGCAGCTTTTGATGAGAGACAAAAATCATACCAAAAAAATGTCATAAACTTTTGTGAGGAGGAATTTAGATGATCCCTTATGATGAATTCTCAGATGAAAATAGTAAAAGTATTAAGAAGAATATGGAACTTACAATTATAAGAACCGTAGAGAAGGTTGTTGAATTGTTACTTTAGTAACCATTTCTAAGACGTAAATTACAATTGTGAACCAATGAACTACTAGAAGTAAAGCCAGATGTGTAGAAACACAATCTTAGATAGGGTATTATTAAAATATTTTCCTTATTTTACATCGCATATAATACTCATGTAAGAAATTTCATTTCCAATAAATTTACCTCAAACAAAGTAGAATCATAGGTACCCCGTGACAATATTCACTATAACCAAACCCACAAATAAAAAAATATAGTGGCATGAACAATATAATACAGGGAATTCATACAAAAAATAGAGAGGTTTAGAGTTACTCTTTTCTTTAAAGACAAAACACTAGTAATTAATATATAGTCATATGTGACCTCCTTAAGGAGCATTGGTGAACGATGAAAAGCATGCACAAAGTCAATAATTATGCGAAAATAATAGTCCCAGTGAGTGCAAAGTATATTAAAAGTATGTAATACACACTAAACATTTGCATAAATCCGAGGGTTTAAATTATAAATGGAGAATACACTATATGCTACAAGTGAGTGTTGAACTGAGTTCAATCGTCCAACTAGAAGAATAGTTATGTCCATTCTCTAAAATTTAAGGAGGGCTCTTTATGAACCACCAAATTAAACATTGATAGATTGAGATAGACCTGGTATCAAGACTTCAGACATCCATAACAAGAAGTGAATCATATGACAACTTAGGAAGGATGGAATTGCCCTGCTACAATAGGAACAAAGATTAACAGTTGTGCATTTTGCACTTATGAGACATACGTAGAGAGGTCATGAGGGGGCAAATCCCTGTAATGAAACCAAAAAATATAATTAGGTGAGGGTGATGCCTACGGGGAAAAACTGAGCAAATTGTACAAACCCAATGCCAAATTTAAGAATAATTCTACTTGTGTAAGAGATAGTTGGTAAGAACTGAAGTAGTTCACCTTGAATGTTGGAACACCAAGGAGGAACCTATAGGAAGTTAACAAACCAAGTTCAAGAAAAAAATTATATTCTGGGTACAAGAGAAAAATAACTAATATATAAATATACAAAAAGAAAACTTAACCTTGAAATTAATTCAATCTAACCTATCGAAAGGAAAAGTGTAACTATGGAACATTGGAAATGAACATTGTGTTGTCGCCAAAAATAGTCCTAGATTTAAAAAATAATAATGAAACCCAATTAGCCCAGAAGTGGGAATACTAGAATGCAATAGGAAATATATGAATTTTAGGTGAAAATTTTATTTCTAGGAATTAGAGTAAGACAAAATGAATTTGACAGGATACATCTAGCTACATTAAAAACACAGCAAAATTTCCTGATAGCGAAGAAATGTTTGTGAAACTCACAAAGTCATTGAGATGATTACTCCACTCCCAGAGGAAGAAAAACAGGTGCACTTGAAACCCCTAAACTTCCAGTTGCATACTTCGGTGGAAATTGTGGGTACAACATAGTCAACACAAACAAGAGGAAAAAAAAAAACCTTTAATCAGAATTTCAAAACCAACACAAAGGGAAATTTTGGGTGGTGCGAGAAGTAGAAATAACACCATTATAGAATTCAAGTGTTAGACACAATTTTATTGGAAATTTGAGAATAAAATTACGAGATAACATATGTGGTGAAGAATTTCCAAGGCTCAGGTAATATCTGAGTTGTTGACCTCTAGGAGCATATACCATGATTACATGTGGAACAAACAAACCATACACAATGACGAATGGAACTAAAAACTGGTAAAGGAATAGCGTTAGTGTTATTGAAGAGTGATAACCATCATCGATTGATAAGGAACTCATCCCACCATTCATGTAGGACTGACTAGAAGACCCTAGTGAACTCCACATGCGAGGGGTATATGTGTCTGTGATATATTTTTCCACCATTCCAAAAACCATATGTGACACTTGAATTTTTGTAAATGCAATGGTACATTTATGGAGTGATGGCCGAGCCATACCATTGTAGTCACCCACTTTGGATATGGTTTCACTATACTAAGAAGGAATATTAGATTAATTTATTATATGGAGTAGAACATAGATAGGATAGGTCTCCGTGACCACCACATAATTCATGGTTAAAAAAACCAAAACACACACCCATGTTGAAAGGAGCCATGATACTTACTTAGTGCCACATCTCAAATTATAATAAAAACATTTACAATATTTAAATAATTGTAGTGTTAAAAATGACAATATAGTATTACTTTAATGTACACAACAAGTATATAAGTTACATATGGAACACGTAACTATAATTGCCATTAGTACTTCTATTTGACAAACAAATAAATATTGGTATAGTGCTTGGAAGTGGGTTCATTAGCAACGATATCAAATCCCAATTTCACAACTGGGGCCTTAAGGAACCACCAAAAAATAAATAAAATTTTGTAGAATTGAAAAGTTGAAGCACATAAGATAAAATTAATAATTGATTTTTTTTTAATCACAAGGTAATCAAGTAATGCAACTATAGTAGAATGGTCGAGGATCCTCCTCCAACCATCACTGGAAATGAATATTTATATGTCAAATTGGGAAATGGGGCTACCCCAGCAAATTATTGATTCATGTATCTTATTAGAAATATCTAGCACGAATTGGCCTATCGAAGGAGTAACAATGAATGCAGGTTAAAGGATAGTGAGGAGAAGGAGATGATGATCAGGGGGTTAACTAAGAAGACTAGTCATAAAAGCATGGAACATAAAGTATTAAAAATTAATGAAAAGGGCACAAAATCCTAGGAATATGAAAGAATGGGAGAATTTGATAGAACATATCCAAGAGCACAGAAAGGAATGAAGCAAACAGAGGTACGAGGGGAATTTAGGAAAATTAAGGCCCTACTTTTGATGGGGAGAAAGAGAAGGATGCGGAAGCATGGCTACTTAATATCACTAAATATTTTCAATTTTATGACTACGAGAGAAATTTAAAGGCTAGATTGGCCATTTATCAACTACAAAGTAAAGTGGCTCGCTGGTTGGAAAAAGATAAAAGTGTGCATTTGTTGGAGGAAATGATAGCATCGTGGGAGGAATTCTGGAAGCGTTTAATTATTGCTATCTCAGTAAAATTTATTATGATGACCATGCAAAAGAGTTCCATGAATTGGGACCAATTTGTTGTGGTATGTTCCCTAAATTAAAGAAAAAAAATCTAAGGTGCAACGATTCGTAAATTGTTTACCCATTATATACAAGGAAAGGATCGAGTTCTATAACCCTAAGACAATGGATGAAGCATTAAGAAAGGGGAGGTTGTGTTATCAACAATTTAGGAATAAGGGGGAAGGCATCAAATTTTGGAAAAATAAGGACAAATCCAAGTTTGTAGTTGGTGAAAAATGAAAGAAAGATGCATGTCTTAAAATTTTTGGGAAGGACCATCAAAGGAAAATATTAAGCAAGTGAAATGTAAATCAATAGCCACAATCTCAAGCTACATCAAAACCTATGGATATGAATAGTAAAAAGATGAGTGGAGTTAAAGAAAAATAACTACTGTGGTGTTGGGGATGTGGCAAGCATCATCTGTTGAGGGAATGTCTGCATAATCCTAGATCTATCCAAAATATCGAAGCTATCCATGAAGCCACCACAGTGAATGATATTGATAGGTATATTCCTAGGATAACCACGACCTTAGAGGATAGACAAGTGGAGCATCAATCAACATTGATTAAAATTGAAGGCACTATTTCCAACCAACCTATTTATATTTTAATTAATCTGAGAGCTAGTTTAAGTTACATTGGACCACAGGTGGTAGAAAATTGTAAGCTTAAAATTGAAAACTATAAAATTGTCTGGCTAGTACAGTTAGCATCTAGCACTAAGAGAAGAGTAACCAGCCAAGTAAAGTAATGTTATCTTGATTTAAATGGCTATGTTATAACATTAAATCTAAATGTACTTTCCCTAGCATTATATGACGTACTAATAAGCATAGACTAGTTGGAAAAGTTGGGGGCATAGTAAAATTGTTAGAAAACATAGTGAGCTGCATGAATTAGTAGGGACAAACTCAAATAATACAAGGCATACAAAAACCCATGTCAGTCAGACATATCTCAACCTTACACATGAAAAATAATGCATAGAACGGATGTCAATTATTTATGTTTCATGTGGAAGCAAGTTAACACCAAGGAGAAGAATCAAAATTAGACGCCCTATTGGTTATTAAGGAGTTTCATGATATTGTTCCTGAGGAAATTCCAGGTTTTCATCCTCACAAGGATATAGACTTTTCCATTGATTTGGTACTTGATCCAATCCCAATATCTAGAGCCACTTACCAAATAAGTTGACCAGAATGATTAGAGGAGAAAATGCAGCTACAAGAACTGTTGGACCAAGGCTATATTAGGCCAAGTGTATCACCGTGGGGGCTCTTGTGTTATTTTTCAATAATAAGGATGAAAAATTTAGAATGTGTATCAATTATTGACAATTAAAGAAGTTAACTGTCAAAAAAAAAATATCCATTAACCCTTATTGATGATTTGTTTGATCAATTAAGAGGGAAACAACTTTTTCAAAAATTGATTGAAAGACTAGATATCATCAATTGAGAAAAAAAATTAAGATATTTATAAGATAACCTTCTTAGTGACCATATATTGATTGAAAGACTAGATATCATCAGTTAAACAATATTGCACTTCAAGAACATGGTCATGAATGAGTTTTCTGATGAAGTGCATGTGTATTTAAATGTGTTTTCTATGTTGATTTTGGACATGATTTTTCCGTAGTTGAATGGAACTTTGATTATCACACCAAAGTGTAGTTGGATGCTGCTACTGGAAATCAAACTCTAACAAGGTCTTATGAAGCCACAAGGCTTTTTTTACTAGCTTGAATGGTGCCACAATACTCTGATTTTGTTGAAGAAAGAGAAATGCCACTTTATTTTTTGGAAGCCCACGTAATAGGTCCAAAACCAAGAGTGAATACATAAACTACAGTATACTTTTTATTATCAGGGTCACTAGTTGATCTGAATCGGATCCATAGATGACTAACAAAGAACCTTGACTGTATTGGGATGAAACAAATCATTGAAGAATCCAAAACAGCATAAAAAACACCCTAAACCAGTGGCCATGGCAGCTGATGTGGAACGACGAGGACCTCGGTCAAAGCGCATTGACTGAGGCCCATGGAGACCGCGCAAGAGGCCAAAGTAGCCCCTAGGAGCCTCGGATCAAGAAAAGGAGGCGATTTTGATGGACAATTGCGCTAAGCGCTAGGCGAACAGGGCCGAAAAGGGGAGCCTTAAGCCCTTGGTCGCGTTGGGAGCCGGAGAACCGCAGGCGGAGACTGAAAAAAATCACTAAAGGACAAAGGTAGGAGCCGTGCCCTGGAAACCGACAGTTTTGATGGGGATGCCCTTGAACGGTAAGAGGTTTTGGATAGGACCAAATTGATCCCACTAAGTGATCGATGTGTGGCAGCGGAGGTGAGAGAAAAAACCGTCGTGATCGCATGCTAATGGTGGAGCAAGTCAACCACGCTCAACGTGTGTATGACATTGGATCTGGAGGAGCCCTGATCGGATGGCTGAGATTGTGCCCAATAGAAAAAAGCAGAATCGACAGGGAATTAAGCCGCGATTTAAAGGGATTTGGAGTCCATTGACGGCCATGATGGGAGAAACGGACCGACGAAGCATGCTGGCACCAATTAGATGGAGACATGTGGCCACTTCCTAAGCATTCATGCTGACACCGAACAGGGAACTGCAAGTGCAGCTGCAGATGGTGAATCAATGCAGGTGGGAGAGGAATCGAACAGGTAAAGGGATCGAATGGTTAAAAGCCATTGTTTAATAAATCTTCAACTGATGTCACTCATAGGGTGATTATCAGATCAAGTGGTATCAGATCTTTATGTTGTAAGGTTAGACAAGCTTGTGTTGGTTTAGCTATGAATGCTCACTAGATCAAAGCTCAAATTAGGAGAAGGAGAGTTGGTGGAAACTAATCCTAAAATTGGGAGAGTCTATTCTCAGAAGACAATGTTAGAAGAAGGTTCTATAGGGCCAGACCCTCAATTCATAGAAAGTTTCTTAGCTATAAAGTCTATGGTAGAGGAAATGTATAGGCACTTTAGAAAGCATAAGGATGAAGATTCATCAGGCTCTAAACAAGATAAAGAGAAAGATGAATCTCATTCCCATGATCACTCCAAAGGAAAGGGGAAATAGGAAAGCTTTCCTACACCTCCTAATAGCCCTGTGCATAATAAGAAAGAATCTTTGATTAAACTAGATGTTAAATTTGATTTTCCTATATATGATGGAGAGCTAAATGCTGAAAGGTTGGACAATTGGATTAGACAAATTGATGTGTATTGTAGAGTACAAAACATAGAATCAGACAAGAGTAAGATTCAGCTGGCAAGCCTACGCCTAGGAGGCACTGCCTTGGTTTAGTGGGAAGGCATAACCCAAGCTGATATGAAAAGACATGGTAGGATCATCTCTGTCTTGAGTGAATTTGTTGCTGCAATCAAAAAGCAGTTCTATCCATTGGTCTACATCCAACAAGCCATGATCAGTTGGAAAACTCCTCGGCAGTTGAAAGGGCAATGTGTGCAAGGGTATACTCAAGAATTCAGAAAGAGAGCATTGATGTTGGGTATCTCATTAAACTCAACAGAAACTCTTTTGAAGTACATTGGTGGTCTACACAGCTACATTAGGCATACCATCCTCATGTTTAATCCCACTAGTATAGATGAGGTATTTGTACAAGCTACTCATCTAGAAGCTAGAGGA
>APFE030920864.1:524468-559730 GCA_000404065.3 Pinus taeda
CATTCTAAGACTTTTAATCCTGCAGTAGTTAACTATCCTACCTATGATAAAGAATTGTATGCATTAGTTCAGAGTGTGAAAAAGTGGAAACATTACTTAATGGGAAAAGAGATAGTAATATATACTGATCATCAGCCACTTCAATATCTATACTCCCAAACTAAGTTGCAACAATCAAGGCATTATAGATGGATGTGTTTTCTACAACAGTTTCATTTAGTCATCAGATATAAAAAGGGCATACATAACAAGATTG
The DNA here is from genome assembly GCA_000404065.3 of Pinus taeda. Taxonomy (NCBI): domain Eukaryota; kingdom Viridiplantae; phylum Streptophyta; class Pinopsida; order Pinales; family Pinaceae; genus Pinus; species Pinus taeda. The sequence goes on from APFE030920864.1 coordinate 524,725, forward strand.
CAGATATGTTATCTAGACCCATTACAAATGCATCTACCATACTTAAGCATAATTATGTGCTACATGAAAGCTACATAGAATCTTAGGACATGGGCTTTAAATATGTATATGCAACTTTGATTCAAGGCAAAAGAGTAGAAGAATTGGACTATCATGTAAAGGACCGACTCTTATATCATTGTGGGAAACTCTGCATTCCACAAACTCAGAGAGTGAAGATAATTAGGGAAGCACACACTTCTCTGATATCATGTCACTTTGGGGTAAGTAAAATAGTTGCACAGTTGCAAAGGTTCTATTATTGGACGAAAATGAATGAGACAATTTTTAGATATGTAAAGGATGTGCTATGTGTGCCAAAAGCAATCCCAGCAACAGAAAACTAGGCTTATACACTCCATTACTAGTTCTTTCTCACCCTTGGGAAAGTATTTCCATGGATTTTGTTGAAGGAATCCCTAAATATAGGAAAGGTCATTATTATCTGTATGTTGTTGTGGATAGGTTCAACAAAATGTGTGTTTTGATACCCTGTAGTAAATAGATTACAACTGAACAAATTGCAAAATTATTCTTTGAACATGTATGGGTTCATTTCGGATTACCCACTTCTATCGTATCTGATCGAGATACTCGATTTGTGGGGAAGTTTTGGTCAAGCCTGTGGGAACTAATGGACACCACGTTAAATAAAAGCACGGATTTTCATCCACAAATAGATGGCTAGACAGAAGTAGTAAAGAGGATGGTGATCCAGTTACTGAGGGGATATTGCAGTAAACATCCTAAGCTTTGGGATGAGCACTTGTGCTATGTGCAGCATGCTTACAATAGAGCCAAACACTCTTCTACATAGAGATCTCCTTTTCAGACCTGTTTTGGTTTCATACCAAGGTCTCCTTTGGATTTTGTCTTTGGTAAAGATACCATCGTTGATGGACACAGTGATGTGGACAAGGCAACTAGGTTCATTGAATAGATCCAGGAGATCCACCAGGTAGTACAGGAACAGTTGGAAATGAACCAGGCCAAGTACAAGGCTAGGCATGGTAAGCATCAGATGGAGCATAGTTTTCAAGTTGGATACCAAGTGTAGCTGTATATCAGCAAGGACAGAATGCAAGGTGAAGGTAAAAACCTAAAACCTATCAGGTATGGACCCTTCACAATACTTGAGAAGATTGGGGAGAATGCCTTCCACCTTGACCTACGAGCTTACATGCACATCTACTCAGTCGTAAATGCAGACTATTTGAGGTTGTTTGAACCTTCCATGATTGAGGACCCTGAAGAGCAGAGTCAATTACCTTCTGTTGACAACCTTCTACCTAAATATCTTAATGAGTTGCAGGAAGATACAGTGCTGGACAGGAAGGTAAGGATGAAACACAGTGGACAAGTGGAATACCTCACGATTGGGCTTAAAGGTATGAAGCCGAGCAGTGTGAAGTGGATTGAGATTGGACAAGTGAGACAAAATTTTCCTCACTTAGTCGATGCTTGAAGAAAACCAACTTTTCATGGTCCAAAAGCTTTTTTAGTAAGAGGTCGTGATCCGAATTGGATCCATAAATGACTGACAAAGAACCTTGACTATATCGGGATGAAACAAATTGTTAAAGAATCCAAAATAGCATAAAAAACACCCTGAACCAGTGGCCATGGGAGCCGATGTGGAACGACGAGGACCTCGGTCAAAGCGCGTTGACCGAGACCCATGGAGACCGTGCAGGAGGCCAAAGTAGCCCCTAGGAGCCCCAGATCGGGAAAAGGAGGTGATTTTGATGTGCAATTGCCCTAAGTGCTAGGCGAACAAGGCTGAAATGGGAGAGCCTTAAGCCCTTGGTCACGTTGGGACCTGAAGAACCATGAGCGGAGACTGAAAAAAGCACTAAAGGACAAAAGCGGAACCTGTGCCCTGGAAACCGACAGTTTTGATTGGGGTTCCCTTGAACGGTAAGAGTTTTTGTACAGGAGTAGAGCGATCCCACTCAGTGATCGACACGTGGCAATAGAGGTGAGAGAAAAAAACCACCATGATCACACGCTAACGGTTGAGCAAGTCAACCGCGCTCGACATACGTATGATGTTGGATCTGGAGGAGCCCAGATCGAATGGCTGAGATTGTGCTTGATAGAAAGAAGTGGAATCGACAGGGAATTAAGCCGCGATTTAAAGGGATTTGGAGTCCGTTGACTGCCACGATGGAAGAAACGAAACGATGAAGCATGCTGCCACTAGTTAGATGGAGACACGTGGCCACTTCCCGAGCATTCATGCTAACACTGAATAGGGAACTCCAACCGCAGCTGCAGAAGGTGAATCAATGCAAGCAGGAGAGGAAACGAATATGTAAAGGGATCGAATGGTTAAAAGCCATGAACGAAGACAATCGAATAAGTTGAAGGATTTTGAAAGGAGTCCAAACGACCAAGAGAGACAGTGAACCCTGAGAGGAGGACTGAGCATAGAGAATAGCAAAGCCAAGCAGAGGAGACAGAGGGCTGAGCTAACCATAGGCAGCATCGAGCACCAAAGAGCTTGAAGATTCAAGCCTTCCCATAGAGGAATCTCTCCAGATTGAGCATCACAGTTGGCTCATTCCGCTGTAGACCGAGGGTCACAGAGCTTGGAGGAAGAACAAGAGTGTGTGTACTCCAAGTGGCTTGGGGAATCCAAGAACTACCCTACCAAGAAAAATCTACTTCAGGAGTACTCGCATTGAGTCCCTGTATTGTAATTCTCTACTTCAAGACATAATAAAACAAGGCCACCACTGAAGCTAGACCGAAGATGTAGCCCTGGAGAATAGGGTGAACTCCTTATTAAAAATTCTTGTGTCTTTGTGTTGCTTACTGTATTTCTCTGTTGTCTTTCCACTTAATTTCTATGTATTAGCAATCTGATCAATCCATTGCTTCAATAACACAGAATACACACACCAACACATGAGTCTGTAATAACTTTTGTTTAAAAAATCTTCAACTGATGTCATTCATAGGGTGATTATTAGATCACTAGCCCAATCAGAAGCATTGAAACCAACCAATAGAGGAGATTCTTCTTCATTGTAATGAATCCCAAACTAAAATCTACCTTGAAAATAATGAGGTATGATTTCAGTTGCTTTCAACCGAATTTCATGTGGTCTGTGCATAAACCAAGCAATAAGGGCAACAACAAAGGAAACGTCAAGATGGACACGATTGTTGGGATGGGGTCCCCTACACTAAATCTTGGGGAAGAAGCCCAAGTTTTGGGGTAAAAGGTCCAAGTTTTGTTGTATAAAAGGTAAAGTCTCCGCAAGTTGCGGTCACAAACTTCCTAGATAGTTAAAGTGTCATAGATGGTTTTACCCTTCTTTTATGTAAGTTGATTCTTCTTTTAAATATCTACCCGTGGTCAGTGAACCATGGGATTATATAAATAAGTGTGCCTTAGAATCTCTAAGGCAAGTAGAGATGATGAGGATGAATGTAATGGGTCAGTAAGAGTAAGAGAAAAGAAACCTTAGAGTGGAAGGAAGGCTCTACAGCTATGTGCACAGAGGCCTAAAGTAGAGTCTGCAGCTGAGTGCGTGCACCTTGCAGCTGAGTGTGCAAGGAAGTCTTGAGTCTGTAACCAAAACTGAAGTATTAATAAAGAGATTATTCCATAAATTCCTCTGTTTTGTTTATTTACTTTTTGTTATAAATTGAGTTTTCTTTTATGTTATGATAAATTATGGGTTTATGAAATAACATTATATTGATGCGTCACTTTACATGATTTGTACTATTATATGAATGCACTTAATGTTAATTATTTACGTGAAGATTTTCTTGTTGTATGTCTAAGTTATCGAACATTTAAGCCGATCTAGGTAATTACTGGGTAAAGAATAATCTTTGATGTGTGTAAGTAGTTGATTCACATATTCAGGGTCCACAAAAGGCAGTCCTAAATGTTTGCAGAGGTATAGGAGCTTATTAGAGTAGTTATATCAATAAGCCCTAAAGGTTTATCAATTTGCATGAAGACATATTTAGGGCATAAAATGACATTACACTAATATTTGGGTGCAGAAACTTGGTTCCATCATCCCCCCATATTGCTTCGTGTGAGAATTCAGTCCATGCTCCGCCGATTGATGCCGAAAGAGCCAGTAGTGTAGGGATTTTTTTGGAAAAATTGACTCTGAACCTGAGTCAGGACCCACCAAGCCAACAGAATAAGGTAACATAAAATTCAAGTGAATTACAAGTGATTGAAATTTTGAATCTATATTGAAAGGAAGAAGGGGCTGGCTTAGAGTCTTGCATGTGAAAGTGGTGTAGAAAATGACATGCATACTTGGATTGAGAAAGGGGAATACCTTCTTTGTATTACAAGACTTGAAGACCAAGAAAATAATGCAATTGTCCTAAGTATGTCATTTCAAACTTCTTTTTAAGCCTGGAATTCACATGGTTTATAAGGTTGGGATCACTACCAGTAAGGATAATATCATCAACATAAAGAACAATAATGATTAGTGACTTACCCACTTCCTTCGTGTAGAGAATATTATTAGAATGACACCTAGAAAAGCCGATATCTAAAAGCAAGCTATCCATTTTGGCATACCAAGCCTGAGGGGCTTCCTTGAGATGATTAAGGGATTTTTTAAGCTGACATACAAGGCTAGATTATTTTTGTATAAACCCAAGAGGTTTTTTCATATATATTTCCTTATGCAAGTCCCCATGCAAGACGGTGGATTTAGCATGCATCTCATGGACTTTCCATTTGAATGAGGTGGCAAGGGAAAGAACAAGGTGGATAGAGTTCACTTTTGGAAAAGGGGAGAAGGTTTCAGTATAGCCAATTCCTTCAACTTATGAAAAACCCTTCACAACAAGATGAGATTTATGTTTATCAAGTTTTCAATCTGATCCAAACTTGGTTCTGTAAACCCATTTGCATCTAACAAGTTTTCCCTTTGGAAGAGGAACAAGGACTAATGAATCATTTGCCAGTAATGAATGACATTATTCATTCATAGCTGCATCCCAGTCAGGATGGCTTGAATCTTATGCAAAAAGTGTTAGGATAATAATTCGCTAAAGCTTGAGCCAGTAAGGAAGAGGCTCTATCGAACTAAGAACGTGTACAAAGCTGATATGTACGATCAGCTGCAAGAGTACCTACTACATCACGAGTAGCCCAGACCCATTTTGGAAGTTAAGGAGCTAAAGGAAGATCCCAATAAGGTGGGGGAGGATTTTCATGCTCACTGTCATCATCTAAATAAGGCTAGAGAGAGGTAGCAGATCCACCGAACTATACTCGTAGGCCGATATATGTTCATGAAACATTACATCTCTTCTAATGATTATATTTTTTTATTTAGGTTGAAGAAATCTATATCCTTTAACATATTTAGAATATCCAACAAAAATACATTTTTCACTCTTAGGTTCTAAGGCATTGTGTTTCTCACCTAGAATATGGGCCCATGCTTCACTTCCAAAAACAGGAAAGTGACTTACATCTACTTTAATTGAGCTCCATGCTTTTTTTGGAGTGATATTCTTTAAAAATTTAGTAGGAGTGTGACTTACTATGTAATTTTCACAGTTGATTGATTCTACATAAAAATTAAGACTGAGTCCTTTAGATTGAAGCATACAATTAGCCATTTCCTTTAAGGTGTGATTTTTCATTTTAGCTACACCATTTTGTTGTGGAGTATATGGAATAGTATGTTGCAATTGAATTCCATGCTCAATGAAAAATTTGATGAATTTGCTGTTAAAATATTCTCCGTCATTATCATATATTAGCTTAAGAATTTTATGTCCAAATTGTTTCTCAACAAATGCCTTAAAGGATAAGAACATGTTAAAGACACTCAATGCAAAATTTGATGAATTTTTTGTTAACATATTCTCCATCATTATCATATATTAGATTAATAATTTTATGTCCAGATTGTTTCTCAACAAAGGCCTTAAAGGATAAGAACATGTTAAAGACTTCACTCTTGATTTTTAAGAAGTATACCCAAGTGTGTTTGGACAAATCATCAGTGAAAGTTAAGAAATACTTGTAACCAGAGAATGAATCAAATGGAAGTGGACACATAAATCACTAAGCAGAAGATCTAAGGGGGCTAAGTCATTCCAAAAGACACCTTTTTCAAAACTATCCTGATGATGTTTTATGAGTACACATCCATTACAAAAATGATCTCTACAAGATAACATAAGAAGACCTGTTAGCAAATTTTCTTTACATAGATTTTAAAGGGAGCGATATTTTAAGTGACCAAATTGCTCATGCCAAAGTTTTCTCACATCATCGTTATGAGAAACAAATACTGAGGGAAGAGTTGGTGACCCAAACTTGTTAAACTTATACAACCTTGTAGAATCATAATCAATTTCAATAGCTAAAATATACCTAGGATCTCTTAGGTCCTTAATTTCAACATCATGAGGTGAAAACTCAACGATTTAACCTTCACCTGAATGAGTTATCTAATATACAGAGAGAAGGTTGCAAGATAAGGTAGGAACACATAATACATCATTAAATTGACCATTGTCTAAATGAGTAGTTCCAGTCCCTATAACACTAAGAGATCTATCATCACCAACATATATATTTTTGGTGTTACAATCATTTAAAGAAGAAAGCATGGATTTGTTTATGGCCACATGATAAGAAGCTCCATAATCAATGAGCCACTCATGGGAATGAGTAGAAGAAGATAAATTTAGTGCATAACCAGAATGAGATGCTTGAAAACTACATGCAGAAAGTGTTATTCCTGAAGATGAAGTTGAAGTTGAAGAGTGCTCCAAATGAATGTTATTCTTTTTCATTGTTTCTTCCAAGGATTTCATCTTCTTAAATCATTTTGATTCTAAGTGGCCATCACGATTACAAAAGAGACAATGTCTATCAATCTTCTTCACTTTGTTTTTATTTGCCTTATCATTTTGTTAAGTTGATTCTTTATTTTGAGACTGAAATTTCTTAGGACCCTTGTTTGGTTTAGGACCATTCTTTTTAGGATGCATCTTCTTGGGATTCTTTGAACTTGGTCATTGTTAGGCTGCTAAATATTTCTTAGAATAGTTTCTAGTATTAAGAAGACCAATATGTACGAGTTTTCTTGTTCTCTTATTAAATAATCACGAAAGGCATCAAAAGAGGGGGACTTATAGTCTTTTACTTGAGAAATAAAGGCTTCTCTAGTAAAATGGAAGGTGGAAACAAACGCAATGTGGTCTGGTCCTAACTTAGTAAGAATGGAATGGTTAAGGCTACCATCTTCCTTCTCAACCTTAACACCTTGCAAGATAAGTCTAAGGGTCTTGAACTTGGACAAAAATTATGCAATGGAAGAATTTTTGGGGTCCAAAGTAGGCAACTCATTTTTGAGTTGATGGGCTCTAATTTCATTTTTAATTCCAAAAAGAATACTAAGACTTTTCATTTTTTCATCGGGGGTATCAATTTTTGCGATATGGAATCTAAGGTCTAGAGAAATAGACATATCTATTAACCCATGTGCTTGATATTTCATATTTTCCCATTTGGCTAGTTTATCTTCATCTCAAGGTTTAGACTCTTAGCATGAGGCTATTCTATAAATACCTTTACTTCTAAGTAAATCTATCACGTAGGATAGCCACTGGAGGTAGTTGATGCTGTTAAGAATAACCAGGCATGGAATTTCTATTTTGAATGAAAATGATGTTGTATCTATTGAAACTAAGTGTTCCAATAGAATGATCTCAAAAAATTAGGCCGATTAAAAAAAAGGCTATGAAAATGGCTTCTAGATAAAGAAGGTATGGCTTCTTGAAACAAAGTTGTTGAAGATTCCAACGAACCACGTGAATATTGGGAAGTTGATGATATTGTTATATAAAAAAATAAAATCCCCCCCCCTTCCAAACTTAATCTAATTAGTTCACTTTTAAAAGGATTACTTTATGTGGCCCACTTTTATAAATAAGTGAAAATCACATTTACAATGGTACTTTATGAACTACGCACTAAATCGTAACTTAAATAAAAGATAAAGTGACTTTAGAATTATAAGTGACTCATTTTTTATAATCAATGAGAACACTTTTACATAAATTAACTTTAAAACATAAGTTACATGTGTTTTTTGAAAAAGTAACTTAACAATAAGAAATACTTGAGCCCAAACCTCTATTCTCATAAAGTAACTTTAGACAAAGTGAGCTAGTTAAAGATTTTGTAATTGTTGGAAAGGAGGAAGGATTTTTTTTCTTTTTTGCTCATTGAAGCTTTGAGGTGGGTTCTTACCTAAAAAACCCCTTTTTTCCTACAAAAATACCATGAAAACCAAAAAAACAAGAAAAAGTATCCAAGCCTTATGGTTTGAAGTTAGATTTGGGGTTAGTTCCCTGGAAACTAGATATTTTTCTCGATTTTCTGATTTTCCGAGACCACATTAAGGCATGGCGGAAAAAAGCATATGAATGAGAAAAATCATTTCTTTTTGTTTATGGTTTGCCTAGATCGCACAGAGTTGTGGGGCAAAGAGCATACACAGAAATGAAGGGTATAGATCTGGTAATAAAAAAATTATATATCACAATAAACCAAAGTAAATAGAGAGATAAATAACTATAACTACAAATAAAGACTATATACCTCCATATCTTAAAAATGACATTGTTAGGGCTACTAGAAACATTTTCACATGAAACAAAAGGGGTTCTTAATTGGAATAGATGCTCCAAACACAATAGAGCAGTCGTATTATCCCGAAAGTGGTTAGAAACATTAGATTCAGGAAACAATATTCAGATGCAGTTGTAATGACTTCAAATTTGGATCACGAACGGATGCGGCCCTTGAATGGCTTTGATACCATTTACGAATTTACAGGGTAAGTTTCTTAGATTGAACACCAAAGGTCATTGCTCACAAACAGATCATAGATTAGTACACTAGTATTCTTGTCATCGTTAAAACCCTCAAAGAGGGAAACAGTACATGACCTGAGCCTATGCAACCACTTCACCCAATATAATTTATAAAAGAAAGGAAAATTTACATAAGCTTCTTTCATAAATGGTCTCCGAAAAATGAACCTTCATTCTCTTTAAATAGATATAATGGACCAATTGGGTGTTAAGATAAGGATTGAGTGTCGATAATACCAAGGAGAGAATGAATTGTCAGATCACTTCATGTCTAGAACATATCATGACCATCAGATTGTAAGTTACAAAAAGTACATACTAAAGAAACACACTTTACCTAACTATACACTAGACCAAGTTATACTTAATTAATTCCTATGTGTGAGAATATCCTAACATTAGTGAGTTTGAGTTTGACATTAGACACATAAAGGGGAAATAAAACAAGATAGTAGATGCCTTCTATTGGCATTATGATACAGGTGTTGTCCTTGATGGCAACTCACTCAAATGATAGTTCACAATGCAGCAGGCTAACAGAAAAGGATTACAGATTAGACTCCAAAGATTGAAGAAAGAGAGATATACATTGGTTCACTTTGTCCAAGAAGCATATACACGCTAGTTAATAGAACAAAAGTAGTGTATACGTATATATGCACTATCAGAGGAGGAAAAGCCCGTACATGTTGGAAAACCAAGGTATTTTGATCCAAGGTATTTGGTCCAAGGTATTGACCCTAGGTATTTGCTCCAAGGTATTGGTCTTAAGTGGTTTTGGTCCAAGGTATTGAGAAAGGCCTAAGAGTATATAAGGAGGAGGAGATCATTAGGCCATGTGTGCAAGTACTGAATATCTGATGAAGTGTTAGATAAAATATGCATGTTATGGGTTTATGGTTCTTTTCATCATATAAACTAAGGATGATCCTTAGTGGTTGATGAGGGATGAGATCTAATGACGGATTGGGATCTAAAATGAACTATTATTATGGATAGTCTAGATCTGAATAATGACACATGTTTTGTTCTATAAATGTTATGATCTGAGTATAACTAAAGTCTAGAATAGTTGTGAATGATTAAGTTAGTATTTACAGATTTGTACGCTAGTTCACTTTGGTAAAAGAGCGTATACACTCTGGTTCGACACATCAAAGTAGCGTATACCTTATGGAATATAATATTTGAAGTTGTATTTGGATCTACTTTTTGTTGTAGAGTTCTGGGTTCTGGTCTATGTTCTGGTGACTGTATTTTGGTGACAATGTTCTAAATATTTGGATTGATTGATTATGATGGTGGATGGTATGGGGTTGATTGATTGTATAAGTGAAAAGAAGTGATGTCTGTTGTTGCCTGTGTAAAGCTCTGTAAGTTGACAGTAGATATTTAGTATACTGCTGGTTAGTATAGACCTGATTTAGAAGTTGTATGTTTTAAGTATTTTTGAAGGTATACGTAGGTTTGATTAACGGAAGTAGCGTATACTTTCTGATGCATGATTTTTGAGGTTACAATTGGTTCTGAATGATGATGTAGCATTATGGGTTTAGCATAGTGTTCTGGTGTCAATGATCTAATCGTTCCGATTAATTGAATGCTGGTTGATACAGTTTAAGTTTAAAAGTTTTGATGGGTCTAGTATGAAAATATGATGAAACGTGGCCTTCAGATTGTGGTGTTGTGCTCCAGGAGTATCTAGTCTGAAAATTTATGAAATGTGGTACGCAGAGGAAGAGAGAAGGTGGTAGCCTTCTTTAGGTTGGTGCCTACATATTGGTAAACTATTGGCAACTACAAGAGCCAAGGGGTTGGAGCTCTCTTCTAGTAGAAGCTAGAGAATGAACGAAGGTTGTAGCCTTTTGCAGGTGGCTGCCTGCATATTGGTATTAGTCTGCACCAGTACAAGATTTTAAACAGGTTTTTATTATATTAAAAGAAGACAACATTAGGTGGTTTTTGTCCCACATTGGGTTTCCACCTTAAATCTTTGCATTCATGTGTGTTTCTTATGTGTGATGGTTTATTCTATTACTACTACACATGGTTACTATTTATATGGTTAATGAAGTACTGACACACTGATTAAAGATCAACATATGATGAATTAATTGAATCATAAATTTTTTGTATATACATTGGTTGCCTTAAATACAATTGTGTATTCATGCGAGTTACCTTCATTGAAGTAGCATATAGAAATTAGAGTATGAAACAAAAAATTTACTAATTTTACTAATACTGATTCACCCCTCCCTCTCAGTATTATTTCCAATAATTGGTATCAGAGGAGGTCCTTTAGAAGAAGCTTGATTGCTTGAAGGAAGATCCATCAAGATGAATAATCACAGAAGCATGGGATCCATCAGGCCACCAATGTTCGATGGAAGAAACTTTGTTTATTGGAAAATAAGAACCACAACCGATCTACAATATCTTGGAACATATATCTGGGAAATTGTGGAAGGAGGATATCAATTTCCAACATCAATTCCTATATACACGACAAGTAAAAATCAATATAAAACCAATGCAAAAATTGTCAATACTATATTGGGAAGTTTGTCACAATCAGATTTCGTTAAATTCATGCAACTCAAATCAGCCAAAGAGATATGGGACAAAAAAATTTAGAGCTACGAAAGAGACTCTCAGGTAAAACGTGCTAAGCTTCAAAGTCAGAATTCAGTATGAAACTCTTAAGATGCATAGTGATGAGAGTATAACTAGTTACTTCTTACATATAGATGAGGTTGTTAATTGTATGAAGAGTCTGGGTGAATAAATAAAGGAAGCCACCTTAGTTGGGAAAATTTTGAGATCCTTGTCTACTAAATTTGAATCAAAAGTGTCTACCATAGAAGAAAAATAGAATCTACAGAATATCAATATGACACAGCTTCACGGAATCCTAACTACTTTTGATATGAAAAATGGAGGTCCATTAGATATGAGAGAAGCCGCATTTAAAGCTTTAGAAAAAGGAAAAGAAAAGGAAGAACACAATGAATCAGGATATGTTTTAGAAGAAGAAGATGAGGTGAATTTTATCAAGAATCTTCAACAGGGTTTTGGAAGGTTCAGAGGTAAGCTACCTTTCAAATACTTTGCTTATGGTAGAGTCAGTCATTATGCTGCCAGATGTCCTCATAAAAATAATATGAAAAAGGAAAGGAATATGCAAAAGGGAATATGAAACAAGTTGTGAACAGAAGTAGTTACTATACACATGAAGATAGTGATGGTTTATCTAATAGTGATTAAGATGAAATTGGTCAAGATTATAGACTTCTCATGGCTTATGACAATGATGATGATGTTTGGGATGCTTTAGAAGAGGAGAACCTTCATGAATAAATCCCTAAACTCAAAATCCGATTAGAAGAAAATAATATGATCATATATACCTTGACATACCAACTTGTTGAAAACAAAAAACACAATGAAAAACTAGAATGTGAAATTGTGGGTCTAAGAAAAGATCTTGAGAAAACAAATCTCTCAATATTAGATTTGCTAAAGGATCAAAAACTTTAAACGAAATTATCAAAGTTCCTCCTCTGATAAGGATAGTTCTTGGATATAATGAAGAAGCATCTCAATCACAGAAGTCGTCAAACTCCACCAAAATCTATCTTGATGCAACAAAGACCAGTGAACAGTATGATAATCGTGAACAAAGGCATAAAGTTGAACATCAAGTAAATCATACTCAATTTGATCCAAGGATGAATATCAATAGAAGCCACAACAAACCTCAGGCAAATCATACTCAATTTTCTCCAAAGATGAATATCAATAGAAACTACAATCAACAGGTAAATAGATTCGATAGTCACAAAAACTTCTTTAATTGGCAATGTTTTTCATGTGATAATTTTGGGCACAAACCTTCTCAATGTGTTGCTTACAAAACCATCATGACCATAGAAGCACGAAATAAAAGGAATGTAACAGGGATTAGGAGAAGTTCCTACAATAACTTTTCTCCTCTTAAAAATGAAATAGAATTCTTAATTTGTAACAAATTTATTCATAAAGAATCTGAATGCAGGACAAAATTTCGGCAAACACGTCAAAAGGAGAAAATGCCATTAAATCCCAAGATATGGAAAAGGAAAGAATCTCAAACAGAAAGATTTGTTATAGCTTTATATGTAGAAGGACAAGAAAATCAGTGGTACATCGACAATGGATGATCCAAATATATGATAGGTGACAAAGAGAAACTTCATTCATATAATGCCTTAGAAAAGGAAAAGAATGTCTCATTTGGAAATGAAAGTCTAGCTATCATAAAAGGTGATGGCTCTATTTTCTTTAAAGAAAAGGTTAAAGCTAGAAATGTTATGTATGTAGATGTTTAATGCATAACCTATTGAGTGTCATTCAAATGTATGATCAAGGAATAAAGTGGTGTTTCGATTAAATAGGTGTGTTGTTCGTGCGCTTGATACAGTAGAGACCATGATCAAAGGTACATGAACTCCAAACAACTTATACATACTCAAAGGAGGACAACAATAGTGCTATCTAAGCAGAAATGATGAAAGCTGGCTGTGGTATAGAAAATTGGGACATCTAACTTTTTCTCAAATAAGAAAAGCATGTAGGTTCAAGGCAGTTCGTGATCTTCCAGATATCAGTATCCCAGAAAATACCATATGAACACCATGTCAAATCGGTAAGCAAACCAGAGTTCACTTTACTGAAAAGGAAGGGTTAGCAAGTAAGCCTCTTGAACTCATCCATACTGATTTATGTGGACCAACAAGGAAAATGTCACCTTGTGGAGAAGAATACTTTATTTTGTTTATTGATGATTTTTCCATAATGTGTTGGACAGGCCTTATAAAGCACAAAGATGAAGCATTTGAAAAGTTTAAAGCCTTCAAAGCCTTGGTTGAAAATGAATCAGATCGAAAAATCAAATGTCTCATATCTGATCAAGGGGGAGAATTCATATAAGATGAATTCTTTGATTTTTGTGAACAACATGGAATAAAAAGGCAATTCTCCACCGCGAGAACTCCTCAGCAAAATGGGGTGGTAGAAAGGATGAACAAAACAGTTCAACAAATGGCCCGAGCTATGCTAGATGAATCTAGAAGTCCTACAACCTTCTGGGGTGAAGTTGCATTTTCTGTCGTAACTATTCTCAACCAAGCAATGTTCGGGTAAATAGCACTCAAACTCCACATTAACTTTGGTATGGTAAGACAACTACTGTAAAATACTTTAAAGTTTTTGGAAGAAAATGTTTTATCAAAACGACTGGTGAAAAAATTGGTAAGTTTGAACCCAAAGCAAATGAAGGGATTCTTCTTGGTTATTCTTCTAGAAGTAAAGGATATAAATTTTATAATAAAAGACTTGGGAAAATTGTTGAAAGCATTTTTGTTGTAGTTGATGAAGCATGCATAAATCCAAAATAGATAAAATCAATAGAAGATTATGACAATGACGAAGATGGGGATTACTTTCCCACATCAAATCAAAATTATATTGAAGAAGAAAACACTGAAGCACCAGAAGAAGATATAATGGTAGAAGAAAACACTTCATCTAGGTATGTTCATAAAAATCATCCAGAAACTCAAATTTTAGGAGAAAAGGATCTTCGGTGGAGGATAGTAATGCTAAATATAAATGAAGCATGCAAAGATGAATGTTGGGTCAAAGCCATGGATGAATAACTTCAGCAAATTGAAAATAATGACACTTGTAAATTAGTTCCTAGACCTCATGATAAAAGTATTATAGGAACTAAATGGATATTCAAGAACAAGCTGAATGAAAATGGAGGAGTCATTAGAGACAAGACTATACTTGTTTGTAAAGGGTATGCTCAACAAGAAGGTATAGGTTTTGAAGAAACATTTGCATCTGTTGCTAGACTTGAAGCCATAAGAATGTTTCTTGCTCTTTCCAGTTTTAAGATATTCAAAGTATACCAAATGGATGTAAAATCAGCCTTCCTTAATGGGGATTTAGAAGAAGAAGTTTTTATTGAACAACCAGAAGGATTAATTCTTGGAAATGATGCAAAACTTGTGTGCAGACTCAAAAAGGCCCTCTATGGTCTAAAACAGGCTCCAAGGGCTTGGTATTACCGCCTTAACAGATATCTTCTCCAGTAAGGTTTTACAAAAGGTTTTCTAGATAAAAATTTATATATAAAGATTGAAAATGATAAATTGCTAATTATTATTGTTTATGTTGATGATATCATTTTTGGTAGCAATGAAAAATCCATGAGTCAAAATTTTGCTTCAGTAATGCAGCAAGAATTTGAAATGTCCTTACTTGGTGAACTTACCTATTTTATTGGTCTACAAGTTCGGAAATCTAAAGATGGTATTTTTCTTTCACAAACCAAATATCTCAAGAAGATCTTGAAAAAGTATGAAATGGAAGATTCTAAACCTGTATGTACTCCAAAGGTAACAAGATGCAATCTCAGCTCAAATGATAAATCAACAACAGTACATCAACCAACGTATAGATCCATGATTAGCAGTCTGCTTTATCTGATAGGTACTCGACCTAACATCATGCATGTAGTAGGAATAGTTGGAAGATTCCAAGCAAATCCAAAGGAATCACACCTTTAGGTAGTCAAAATAATTTTCAAATATCTTCAAGGAACTCAGGACTTTGGACTATGGTATCCTAGAGATGTATATCTTAATCTTCATTCATATACAGATGTAGATTGGGCAAGAAGTGTTGATGATAGAAAAAGCACTAGTGGTGGTGCATTCTATATGGGTTCCAGGTTAGTGTCTTGGTTCAGTAAGAAGCAAATTTCAATTGCTTTATCTACAGCTGAAGTAGAATATGTGGCTGTTGCATCTTGCTGCACACAACTACTTTGGATGATGCAAACTTTGCAAGACATTTAGATCGCATGTACTCCACCCATCTCCATTCTATGTGATAATACATTTGCCATCAGTATTTCAAAGAATCCAATCATGCACTCCAAGACCAAGCACATACCCATCAACTACCATTTTCTACGAGAACAAGTGCTTGAACAAAAGGTCAAATTGGAGTATGTTCCCTCCAAAGAACATGTTTTTGATATATTCACTAAACCACTGCCGAAAGAAACATTTGATATCAGAGACAAAATCTGGGAGTAGTTGCAACATCATCTTGTTGTTAAATCCAGTTTTTTCAGAGGAAGGTTATTATATGCAGGTTTCAAGAAGTATAGTCACATATATAGGTGGGTTTCTATAGATAAAAAAGTGTATATGTTTTTCTAATAGGGAACACAATGAAACAAACTCAGGAAAAGGGGTCTGATATGGTTCAGTCAATTATCCACTCTAATTAATGATGGTTACAATCTGTTGATGATATGCGGAAATGTGTTGGTACTCATAAGGTGTTAAAACGTTGATGTATATCTGACTAATGATGATGCCTTGATGATTCTCACTGATATTTGCAATGATCAAATTTGACAATGAACATTTAGCACAGGTTTAGGGGGAGCATATGCTTCTAATAATACATTGTTGGCATTATGTTAGAATATCTTGGCACCTAAAGATGCTTACATTGATTGATCCACATAGTTGTTTCAATTCAGATGCCACTTTTTTTTATGATGTACATATACAAGCTTTTGATCTTGATGCTGCTAAAAGATGTTGATGGTGCAGATCATATATGGTTTATGATAGTTGTTGATGACCTATCATGGTCTTGTTTAGATTGTTGGTCCCTATTATAAATGTCATGTATATCATTTGATGTAAAGGTCATGAAAATACCTAATTTGTAAACCGCACTATGCATTAGAAGGATGATGTAGTAATTTCTATTTCAGTTATGTATAAACATTTGGTATATCCCCACTTGGTTGGGTGGAAAAGTCAAAATTGGTGTATGCCCACTTGATTGGGATATTGATGTATGTATGAGTCATTGGTGATAGGAAGGTAATACTCACTTAGTTGAGTTATAGAGTCATGTTATTCTTTTAAAAATATTTTTGTAGACTTTGCATGTGCTGAGAGGAGCATGGACGGTTTAGTGCATCTGAGCATGTACAAGGCGGGAGCTTAATAAGAAATTTCAGCATGTACTTAGGGGGAGAATTTTGTGGTCTACCCTTTGCCCTTGATGTCAAAGGGGGAGAGTGTCTTGGTGTTGCTATTACCATCAATTCCAAAGGGGGAGATTGTTGGCATTATGGTACATGTGTTTTCCTTGATGGCAACACACTCAGATGACAGTTCATAGTGCAGCAAGTTAACAATAAAGGATTACAGATCAAACTCCAAGGATTGAAGAAAGAGAGGTATACGCTGGTTCACTTTCTCCAAGAAGCATATACATGCGAGTTAATAGATCAAAATGAGTGTATGAGTATACATGCACTTTAACAGGAGGAAAAGCACATACACATTGTAAAACCAAGGTATTTTGATCCAAGGTATTGGTCCAAGGTATTTGGTCCAAGGTGTTTGGTCCAAGGTATTGACCCTAGGTATTTGGTCCAAGGTATTGACCCTAGGTATTTGGTCCAAGGTATTGAGAAAGGCCTAAAAGTATATAAGGAGGAGAAGATCAGTATGCCATGTGTGCAGGTACTGAATAACTAAAAGTGTTAGACCAAATATGCGTGTTATGGGTTTATGGTGCTTTGCTTGATCTGAACTAAGGATGAACCTTAGCGGTTGATGAGGAATGAGATCTAATGATGGATTGGGATCTAAAATGAATTATTATTATGGATAGTCTAGATCTGAATACTGATGCATGTTTTATTCTATAAATGTTATGATCTGAGTATGACTGAAGTCTATAATCGCTGTGAAATTTTAAGTTAGTATTTACAGATCTATACATTGTTTTGCTTTGGTAAAAGCGCATATACATGCTAGTTCAACACATCAAAGTAGTGTATACCTCATGGAATATGATATTTGAAGTTGCAGTTGGATCTGTTTGTTGTTGCAGAGTTCTGGGTTCTTCTCTGTGTTCTGGTGACTGTATTCTGGTGTCAGTTTTCTAAATATTTAGATTGATTGATTATGACGATGGTTGGTATGTGGTTGATTGATTGTATAAGTGAAAAGAAGCAATCTATGTTGCTTCCTATGTAAAGCTCTCTAAGTTGACAATATATATTCAGTATATTGCTAGTTAGTACAAACCTGATTCAGAAGTTGTATGTTTTCAGTATTTTTAAAGGTATACATAGGTTTGATTAACGAAAGTAGTGTATACATGCATTTTGGGTTCAAAAAAGTAGCAAATACATCATGATGCATATTTATGAGGTTATAGCTAGTTATGAATGATGATGTAGATTTCTGGGTTTAGGATAGTGTTATGGTGTCAATGATCTGATTGTTCATATTAATTGAATGCTGGTTGATACAGTTTAAGTTCAAAAGTTTTTATGGGTCCAATATGAAAATATGATGAAACGTGGTCTTCATATTGTGGCATTTTGTTCCAGTAGTATCTATTTTGAAAATTTATGAAATGTGGTCCCTGGATGAAGAGAGAAGGTAGTAGCCTTCTATAGGTCAGTGCCTATGTATTGGTAAACATATCGGCCATTACAAGAGCCAAGGGGTTAGATCTCCTATCCAGTAGAAGCTGGAGAACAAGAGAAGGTTGTAGCCTTCTGCAGGTGGGTGCCTGCATATTGGTATGAGTCTGCACTAGTACAAGATTGTAAACATGTTTTCCTTATATTAAAAGAAGACAACAACAGGTGGTTCTTGTCCCGCATTGGGTTTCCACCTTAAATCTTGGTGTTCATGTGTGTTTCTTATCTGTGATGGTTTCTTTTGTTACTACTGCACATGGTTACTGTTTATATGGTTAATGAAGTACTGATGCACTAATTAAAGATCAACATATGATGAATTAACTAAATCATAGGCTTGTTGGATATACGTTGGTTGCCTTAAATACAGTTGCATATACATGTGAGTTACCTTCATTGAAGTAGCATATAGAAATCAGAGTATGAAATGAAAGATTTATTGATTTGACTAACACTGATTCACCCCGCCCCCCTATTAGTATTATTTCCAACACCTTCAACAAACATTCCTACACTCTGATGGAAGTGTTTTTTACCAGTGTTAGTTTACATTTGATAGAGAAAATTAAAATTCAATAACTAGTGACCCTTAAGATTTGGAAATTCAACAAAAATTACAACAAATTAACATTCTTAATTATACAAAAAATTCTAAAAAATTGTTGATTTATAAAAAATGATTGTATGTTTCCAATGTAAATCCCATAAAACAAATGTGTTAGGTCCCTATACTATTGGTGTAAACCCTTATTGTTATTAGTACAACCCCCTTATTATATTGTTGTACCCATGTAGTCCCCATATTGTTATTATTGTGCCGCATAGAACCCCACTATTGTTATTATTGTTCCCTTACATTATTATTGTTATGTCGGCTCTAATTATGTTATGACCCGTTAGACTCCTATATATAGAAAGGAGGTCTTATCATTTGTATCATCCACGAATTGTTCATTTGTATAAGGTAGAGGAGGTTGCCCCCTTGAAGAGGCTTATTTCTAACGTGTTGATCTATCTTTTCTATCTTTTTGTTAGTTGGTTTCATAGAATTTGGTATCAGAGCTTTGGATTCTAGGGTTTCGTTGCTCCAAACAGGTCTTCGTGGAACTTTCTCTATAAAAAAATTTCTCTGACTTTTCAGAAGTGAAAGAAAAACCCATTTGAGATGAAATCTTGCTAAACCTCGGGTTTGAATTAGATATCTTGTTTCACTATATTTTCAGACATATGATCTGAGGAAGTTAGGGTTTTTGCAAGCTCCAGAACTTCATCTAAAACAAGTCATCATGAAATTATCACTATAACATTTTCGCTACATAATTTCAAGGGCTAAACTCAAAACCCATTTGATAATACATCGGTATAAACCTCGGGTCCAAATTTTAGATCTTGTCTCGCTATATTTTTGGATATATGATCTGAGGAAGTTAGGATTTTTGTAGACTCCCGAATTACATCTAAAATAGGTGACCTTGGAAAAAACATCATAACCTTCTCTCTGAGCATCAAATTTAACTTTCATCAGAAGTTACAAAAAGAGGATGGACTATAGTTTTTGGTGTGTATTTTTCATATCTGAAGGTTAAAAGAGTGACAAGTGGCACTTCCTACAAGTTTGTTATTTTGAAAAGGTATATAATTAGGTGATATTGGGAGATGGTGCATAACACTTCCCTAGGGAATCCAATTTTGATCATACTGGTGGCATTAGAAAGAGGACGCAGAGGGCTACTATAGATCATGATTGCATAACTAGAAGATTTGAAATTACAGAGTTATAGTCGTTTCAAGATCGAGCTCCTAAAATCAAGAAAAAACGAGATGAGGAAGTTTGATGGCAAGGATCTGGTAAATTGGATACTACAAATGGAGAAATATTTTGATATACATGTCTACATGGTGTACCACTGTTACAAAAGATAAGTATTGCATCTTCGTATTTAGAACAAGATCAATTTTTATGTTATAAAGGGCTTTGTTCTCTTAAACCACTTGTTACGTGGTCAATTTTCATGGAGGAAATTATAGCACATTATGAGGATACAAAGAGAAACACCTTCTTTAGAGAAACACCACAAAAATTGGAAGAAAAAAGAGCAAAAGGGTTTTTTTTACAAAGTGGAGAGAAAAATTCTGGCAACAAGGAAGTCTACCCCTCACAACTATAAAGATCGAAATGTTGTTTCTCCTAGCCTTCCACAACCTATAAGGGTTACACCACAATAATCGGAAGAAAAAAGAGAAAAAGGGCTTTGTTACAATTATCATAACAAATACATTAAAGGTCATAAGTGTGCTAAGAAGAAATTATTTTAGATTGATTTTGAAGAGGAGGAAGAAAAGGATCAAGAAATGTCAAAAGAAGAGGATATACACCAGGAACCAACCCCAGAGAAAGAATAAAGGAATCCAAACATATCTTGTAAAGCGTTGGAAAGAATTACCACTCCTCAAACTCTCAAGATAGAAGGGCATCTCAAGAATAAAGAAGTGAAAGATCACATCGAGAAAGACGAAATTAATCCGACCATATCTTGTAATGCATTGGCCAGAATTACCACTCCTCAAACTATCAAGATAGAAGGACAGATCAAGAAGAAAAATGTTCAAGAAGTGAATGACCACATCGAGCATCAAGAAATGAATCTGACCATATATCTTGTAATGCATTGGAAGAAATTACCACTCCTCAAACTCTCAAGATAGAAGGACATATCAAGAAGAAAAATGTTTAAGAAGTGAAACATCACATCGAGCATCCAGAAATGAGTCTAGCCATATCTTGTAATCCATTGAAAGAAATTACCACTCCTCAAACTCTCAAGATAGAAGGACATATCAAGAAGAAAAAGATTCAAGTAGTGAAAGATCACATTGAGCATCAACAACAAGTTCTCCATCTTTTAAAGGATAATGCCACCTTGGTGCAGAATTGAATGAAAAAACAAGCATATCAACATCGCAGTGAAAGAAGTTTTGATATAGGTGATTGGTTATTTTTACAGCTACATCTCAAGCAATCTATTTATGAGAAGGAAATGTTGGAAATACTACATGAACTTAAGAAATGACGAGCTTACCTAATGGGAAGACAGTTCAATGTAAAAATGGATCATGATAGTCTTAAATACCTTTTAGAACAAAGATTATCTTTAGAAGAACATAAAAAATGGGTCACAAATATGCTGGGTTATGACTTTGAAATCATCTACGAATAAGGGAAGAAAAATGTTGTTGTAGATGCACTCTTAAGAAAGGATGAGGATGTGGAAGCATTATTTGATGCTATTTATATTATCCAACTAGATTAGATAAACGAAGAAAGGGATGAATGGAATAAGGATGAAGAAGTGTGGCCACTCATTCAAAAGTTGCAGAAGATCCCAGTTCAAGCAATATTGCCAGAAATTGACAAGGAAAGAAAAATCATATTGGAACCTCAAGAATTCACAGAACCGAGAAGTTGAAAACTACGAAATCAATCAATTTCAGAGTATCTCATCAAGTGGAAGAACTTACCCATTGAAGATTCCACATGGAAGGATGAGAATTTTATTCAGAAGCATCAAGAACTACTCAAGCGTTGAGGACAACACTTTTTGAAGGAGAGGGGCATGTTAGGTCCCTATATTACTGGTGTAACCCCTTATTTTTATTAGCACAACCCCCTTATTATATTGTTGTACCCATGTAGTCAACATATTGTTATTATTATGGCCCATAGAAGCCCACTATTGTTATTATTGTGCCCTTACATTATTATTGTTATGTCGGCTTTGATTATATTATGACCCCTTAGACTCCTATATGTAGAAAGGAGGTCTTGTCATTTGTATCATCCAAGAATTGTTCATTTGTGTAATGTAAAGGAGGTTGTCCCCTCGAGGAGGCTTATTTATAAGGAATTGATCTATCTTTTCTATATTTTTGTGAGCTGGTTTCATAACAAAATGCTACTAGATGAATATAATAAGAACCCATATGAAATACATCCTGGGTACCAAAATATGGTTACAACATTAAGAAATAACTTCTTTTTGCTAGGTATGAGGAAAGAGGTGGTCGGATACTTACCAAAATATTTAGAGTGTAAATAGGTGAAGGTGGAACAAAAACACCCAGCCAGGTCGTTGAACCCACTACCTATCCTTGAATGGAAATGGGAAATAATGTCTTTATATTTTATTACGGAACTACCAAGGACCAAGAGGTAACATGACTCCATCATTGTAGTAGTATACACCCAAATTAAGGAAGCCCATTTCATTCCGGCACAATCCACTTATGGTATGGCACATAATGATAATATCTTCATGAAGGAGATTTTTCAACTACATGGAGTACCCAAGATGAAAATGTCGAACAACGATGCCAAATTCACCTCAAAATTTTGGAAAGAACTATTTGGGGGCATCGGAACTCAATTAAATTTCAATATGACATATCATCCTCAAATGGATGGACAAACTGAGAGAACCAACTAGAGTTTGGAGGATATTATGATAATATTTTTCATTGAAATACATACTAAATGGGAGGATTTTATGAATTTGGCAGAATTTTCTTACAACAACAACTATCAAATATACATAAAAATGCACTAGTACAAAATGGCTAATTAGTTACTAAAAAAAGGACTAGAATTTCTATATAAATGACCATTTTTCAGTTCGTGACCAATAGTAGCTAATTTAAAGTATCTTATGACGCGACCAGCTTTTAGTCATTTTTAGCTTAGTCATTAATTGCTTGTCTCAATTTGATCATCTAGTAGTATATTTAGTCATAAATTTGGTCATTAATTTAGTCATTTATTTAGTCATTAATTGCCAAAATTGATTACCAAATATACAAAAAATTATATTACTATATGATCACCCTAGAAAACCAATTAATGACCAATGAAATATGACCAAAATGTTTGTAGTGTTATAAGATATTGTAAATTAGCTACTAATAGTCATATATATGCAAAATTTAGTCTTCACTTGAAAATAATTAATGACCAAAGCAATATGACTAAATTTTTGTCATGCTATATGATACTATAAATTAGTTACTAATAGTCATATAAATGCAAAATTTAGTCATCACTTGAAACCAATTAATGAGCAAAGAAATATGACTAAATTTTAGGTGTGATAAGATACTGTAAATTAGCTACTAATAGTCATATATATGAAAAATATAGTCGTCATTTGTAATCACAAATTTATCATTTGCAGTAGTCATTTATATTTTCTTAGTAGTTTCATATTCATTATATAAACAACTAATTTAGTAGTTTATAATAATTTCGTTTATTTTCATTAATAATCCTTATAAACAACTAATTTAGTCGTATATTCATTTTAATTATGTTTACTATTAATCAATATAAAATACTAATTTAGTAGTTTTAGATTGATTTTATGTGTTCAATATTAATCAACATGAATTAATTAATACGACTTTGCGACAAAATTAAGAAAATGCCATACAATGTCATACAAAGTTATGTATGTGAATTACAATACTAAACAATATCATGTGTAACTATAAATAATTTCAACCATAAAAATTATATTATATGAAATGTCGATTTTTCGATTTGCGGAAATCCTTCCTACTCTGGTTCGATTGATTCCGGTGCACAAAACCTTATTAGGGAGGGTCGAAGAGCTAGGGATTTCAGGTGTCTAGAGGTGTTGAACTCCATGGAAGGCCGCAAAGAGGGAGCTCCACTACCTCCTACAGGCAGGCAGCGGCTAGCCGAGGTAAGAAACCAATAGAGAGTGTCAGAGGTTCTTCAGGTGAAGGGATAAGGAACACGGAAGAGGAGCAAGAGTTAAACAAGTCAAGGGATAATAACAACAATAAATAAAATGAGGAATAAGACAAGGAACAGTGAGCAAAAAACAAAGCACAAAAGGGGCCATGTAAACCCAAAGCTGAGGTCACACCCAGAGTAGTTTTAAATGATCTTGCTCTGTAGGCTCACAGAGACCACATGCGGACATATGCTATCATTTGTAAATTCATGGGATTATGGCCCATTGAAAAGGCTTTACACACATGGATTAAATACCACTAGAAACGAAAAGGAATCATTGACCTACATCTTGGGTCAAAGTGTTTCTTCACTGTGGTCTTTAAAAATATTGAGGATAAAGACAGGGTGTTTGAAGGAGGGCCCTACTTCTATGCAGCAGCAGGTCTCTACATGCGACCGTGGATGACGAATTTTATCCCGGAGCAAGAAACTTTCACTTTGGTCCCAGTCTGGGTAAGACTCTACTCTCTACCTCTTGATTGCTAGCAAACCGAATCGTTATCTACCATAGGAAACAAATTAGGGCATTTTGTCAGAGCTTATGAGGCCACTAGAAGGGGAAAGTACACTTCCTTCGCACGAATATGTGTGAAGATGGATCTCTTTGGAGCTCTACTAGATGAGGTCATCTTAGAAGTATTTGATGAAGAATGGGTGCAAATAGTAGATTATGAACATATTCCTTTCAGATGTTAGAGGTGCCATGAGCATGGGCACCTATTTAGAGACTGCCCACTCAGTAGAATAGAGAACATAAGTGAAGCAACCACAATGAAAGAGACTGAAGATTTTCACAAATTGATACATATAGGAAAAGGGGGCAAGAGGGTGCCAAAGCAACATCAAACAGAAGGGAAACAGGCTAGTCTGAATAGGTTCCAAGTACTTGAAGAAGAAGAAGAGATAACAAAAGCAGATCAGGTAATGGAAGGAAGGCCAGTGGAGAAGGAGAAAGAAGAAGACAACGTACAAACACAGGATATTAACAAAAAAAAAGAGACTATGCTGAGCGATACAGAACTAGAGATGGAACAAGAAATGACCCAGAGTGAGATGGAAATGGAGGATCATGAACTGTAGGAGATTCTTGACAGGGAGAACCTAGGTCTGGAAGGGTTCTTGAAATAGGGGACCATGGGTGGGGTAGTCTCATTACTTCATGAAGATTTCAATAAAGTACAACAGCTGTTCCTATGGAAAACTCAGGCTAAATGGCTAGAGAGGCAAAGAAAAAAATGAAAGGCAGGGAAATGAAGGTGTGAAAACTATGAAAATCACACCTGGATTAGAAACTAGAAACCTAGGAAAGGAAAAAGGTAGGAAAAAGCAGAACGAGTTATTGATGGAATGTGGACAACTAATGATAGATTCAGCTAAGATGAAATATCTAACCAACTAGTCCTTTGTGAATATTTAATAATGAAGTTCACATCTTGGAATATCAGAGATCTAGGTAGTAAAAGAAAATAAAGAATACTTAGTAATAGAATGAAACAAGAAGCTCTGAGTATGATCTTTATCCAAGAAACTAAATGTTTCATTCAAAAAATAAAAGAAATTCACAGTAAATGGCTCAATATATTTGAGTTTCTAGAAGTCAAAGCAGATAACACAACAGGGGGCATATTTACTCTTTGGAACCCCCAAAAGATTGGCATAATAGATGCTGAGGCATCTAAAAATTATTTATCAGTGGTTATTCAGCCAGTGGGAGATAGGAAGACCTATCGGGTCACGAATGTTTATGGCCCTCAAAGAATGGATGATAAACTCAAGTTTCTAGATTCTCTTATGGAGTTTAGAGACAGACATGTAGATGTTCCATGGATATTGTGTGGGGACTTCAACATGATCAAATACCTTTCAAAGAAAAAAGGGGGAACCAAAACTTTAAGAAGAGACTCTTCAGCATTTCAAACTTTTATAGATAATATGAAGCTTGTTGATATTGACATGAGTAATGGTCTCTTTACTTGGAACAATAAAAGAGGAGGAGAGTCTCAAGTAGCCTCAAAGTTAGACAGATTCATAATCTCAGAGGAACTTATGCTTACAAACAAGGAAATGATAGCAAGAATTCTCCGCTTTGGAGGCTTGGACCATTGGCTTCTTCAACTTGAGGTTCAGGGCATTGGTACCCCCAAGAACAAACCCTTTAGATTTGAGAATATCTGGCTCACCCACCCAGATTGCATCAACAACATTACAAAATGGTGGACAGAAGATCTGCATATTCAAGGTACAAGAATGTTCCAGCTACACAAAAGACTAAAGCACATCAAGCTTAGACTTGAAGATTGGAACAAGAATGAATTTGGCAATATTTTTGCAGCGAAAAAATCTATTGAAGATA
Organism: Pinus taeda; assembly: GCA_000404065.3. Classification (NCBI taxonomy): domain Eukaryota; kingdom Viridiplantae; phylum Streptophyta; class Pinopsida; order Pinales; family Pinaceae; genus Pinus; species Pinus taeda. The sequence goes on from APFE030920864.1 coordinate 551,410, forward strand.
AAATGTGGGAACTCAATCAAACCCTTGTCACGGATGGCTTTGATAAATTTAGAAATGATCAAGTCACCAAACACCATCAAGACTGGGAGAATTTATGTAAACAAGAGGAAATATTTTGGAGACAAAAATCTAGAGTTCAATGGCTAAAAGAAGGGGAGCATAACACTAGATTTTTCCACAGATCAACCATAGTGAATAGATCTCATAATATGATCTCTTTGATTAAGGATGAGGGAGTTCATCTTCTTAATTCCCATGAATATATAGAAGATGTGTTAGTTCAGCACTTTCATGGGATAGCACAAGAAACCATTTCAGACAGAGAGCATTTTATCAGGGATTTAACAAGGCATATTCCTATACTAGTTACTAGAGAGGATAATTTCAATCTTAATAGGCCAGTGACGGAAGAGGAGGTTAGTGAGGTCATCAAAGAAATGCAGAATGGTAAAGCGGCAGACCCTAATGGTTTCAATGTGGATTTCTTTAAAGCTTGCTGGAATATTGTTAAACAAGATATTTTGAACGTAGTGGAAGATTCCAGGAAGAATAGAACTATTTTGAAGGTGCTCAATACTTCCTTCATCTCCCTGATCCCCAAATAGGACAATTGTCAGACTGTAGACAAGTTGAGACCCATAGCCTTGTGCAATGTGGTATACAAGATAATATCCAAGGTTGTTGCTAACATATTCAAACCACTTCTTCCTACTCTAGTTTCTGTGGAGCAATCTGGTTATGTGGAGGGCAAACAAATTCTCAATAACATCATTCAAGCACATGAGGCGGTGCACTCATTGACAAGCAATAGGAAGGAGGGTATGATTATGCAATTGGACCTTGCCAATGCTTATGTTAAGTTGAATTGGTCCTATATCAGGAGGGTCCTTATTGCTTTTGGGTTTGATCATAACTGGGTAGGATGGGTCATGGCCTTGGTAACTTCTTCCATCTTTTCAATTCTGGTTAATGGTTCTCCATCCTAGACTTTTACTCCTTCCATAGGCCTCAGGAAAGGTGATCTGCTCTCTTCATTCTCATGACGGAAGGAATTGGTTGGTTTATCAAGCATGCGAAAGAAGTTGGTAATATCAAAGGCCTCCAACTTTCTGAGACTGGTCAGGCTTTGACACATCAACAATTTGTTGATGATACTATGATGCAGGGTATCCCCACGGTCAAAGAAGCACTAGCGTATAAACATATCCTGTCTTTCTTTGCCATGGCTATAGGTATGGAAGTTAATCTCTCCAAGTCTAAGATTTTTTTCTAAAATACCAATATTACTATTTAGAGAAATATCTCTAGAATTCTAGGCTTTCAAAGGGATGTCCTTCCCTCCAAATATTTTGGAGTTCCTCTAACTGATAAACCTTTGCACAAGAGCTTTTGGGAGCTAGTGATTAATAAGATGCGGGATAAAATCAGAAAATGGACCATTAGATCTTTAAACTTGGCTGGTCGGTTAGTGCTTACAAAATTTGTTCTCCAATCAATCCCCATCTTCATGCTATTAGCCCTTCCAGCTCCAAAAGGTGTTTTGCATCATTTTAGAACCATTCAAAGAGACTTTCTTTGGGGTAAGGGGGAGGAAAGAAAGAAAAGGGCCTTGGTAGCCTAGAAGAAGATTTTCAAACCTAAAAAACATGGGGGTCTTGGATTGGATGATCCGGAAGCACTAAGTAAAGTTTTAGGGGCGAAATTATGGTGGCGTTGGGTAAAATACCCAAAGGCGTAGTGGGCTAGTATCTGGAAAGAAAAATATGCCAGTACTTGGCAAGATAATGATCACATAAGGATTTTTGGCATCATAAAGGGCTCACACATCTAGAATAAGGCCCAGGGGAATAGAGGTTTAGTACAAAAAAACAGCTTTTGGGAAATCAGAGATGGTGATCTTGCATTGTTTTGGGAGGACAAATGGCAACAAGAACCTACACTGTTAAGAGAGGACCTTTTGGACCTCAAGAAAGAAACATACACAAAAGGTTTATTTAAGGTAAAATATTTTTAGGATCAAACCAATAGTGAGGGAAAATGGAGAACCTGGAAGAATATGGATCATAGGGAAGACAACCCCTTGAAAGCCAAAGCAAAGGCACTTCTGACAATGTTGGAACAAAGGAAAATTTTAGTGACAGGGGGACATGACCAACTTAGATGAGGCAACAATAATTAAGGCACCTTCAATCTTAAGGATACAAAACGCATACTCCTTGAGCTGGATTCCAATGTACCGGATAGGGTTTGGCAGAACACATGGAGACATCAAGGATGGATGAAGATTAAACTCTTCATGTGGTTGGTTCATCATAAGAAAATTTTGACGTGGGATAACATTTAGAAGAGGGTTGTTCTCGGTCCTTCCAGATGCCAGCTCTATGAAGCCCAGGAGGAAACACTGGAGCACCTTCTCAATAATTGCATGTTCACCTCTTGGTTGTGGGATACTTTTGCCACTATTTTCCAGTAGACAGCCAGGGACAAAGGAAGCATTATCAATACCCTAAACAATTGGAGATGCAACTTCTCTGATTATGAATTTCTTGGCTCAGCTTGGGCTTTAATGCCAAGCTTCATAATATGGACTGTCTGGAAAGAAAGGAACAATAGAATCTTTAAGAATGAAAAAAGTTCCTCCCAACGCCTTTTTGAGAAAATCTTAAGATAACTTAAGGAGACGATAAGCAGCATAGTGTGAACTTCCCCTAAGAATCCACCTTTACAAGCTGAAACACAGATACTTCTTAAGTTGGGTATGCAGGGGCTTATTCCACAGGGCCTGGATAGGAAGGTATTGAAACTGGATACTAAGCAGGATTATTAGCATCCTCCCCCTCAGGGTTTTTTGAAATACAATGTTGATGGAGCTTCCAAAGATAATCCAGGTATTGTTGGCTTTGGAGGGGTGTTAAGGGATGAAAACCGTTGTCTCCTTTTCATTTTCCATTTTCATTTGGGAAGAACCACTAACAATATGGTGGAATTAATGGCTCTTAAGCAATGTTTAGAATTCCTGAAGTAGGATAATCTATAGAATGTTATTGTTGAAGCTGATTCAGAGTTAATCATAAACTTGACCAAGAGAATCAGTTGCGGCACAGAGCCGGATAAAGTCTCAAAACATTGGAGGCTGCTTTAGGTCTTTCAAAGGATTCAGCTTCATCTCCGATGCTTATGTGCCATGAGTTTTCACCATGTGCAAAGGACAACAAATAAATTGGCGGACATCTTGGCCAATCAAGGAGTGCTCTGTAACAAAAGCACGGTCGCGCTGAGTTGGCATGAGATGCCTCAGAATAGATTAAAGGCGTAATGTTATGACCAGGCAGATGAGGACATAATGTTGTTACTAAACAAAGACACAGAGGTGGGGTATAGTTGGTTTGGATTCCTTATGTTGTGTTTTTTCCAAAGTAAGAACATGCTAGGGATGCAAGTCACTATCGACCTCCTCAACCCTCGATAGTACAAACATGGAAGTTTCAGGTGGAAGTTGCTTAGTAGACATTGTTCTTTGGATGGTCGGCCGGACATATGGATTTTCATATTACACTGGTTCGTGTGCCCACAGAGATGGGATCATGCGTGGGGCCGGAATTCCAACTTTCTCGGTAACCTTAAAATCCAGGTTTTCCTTTTTGTGGTAGCACTACTACTCGTGGGGTGGTTTATCATCCATCGCATGCCCTTCAAGCTGCAAGTAGTTTTTTTTAGTTGGGAGCGATTCCACTCACCAAGCAACACGTGGCATAGGAAGGGGAAGGAATACCACCTTCATCGCGTGGTAATTATCAGTGTGTTAGGCTCGTGCGATATGCTCCTCAGGCATTGGATCATGCAAGACGGATCTATGGTCAAGAACAAGCAAGCATGTTGGTGGGTCCAAGATGGTTATTGCATGGATAAATGACGAGCTACTAGGTATTGCGATATTATCCTCTGCCATTGGATCTGGCAAGGAGGATAGATGGTTAAGGTTAATGGTGCTAATCTGGGGTTAGAATATATTTCGGGCTTGTTTTGCATCATGGTGGGAGTCGACAGATTTCACGCACTCCACATGCTCGAGGGTTATCCCCCCATTCGGACCCGAAATCCTTTTTAGTTTGGTCCCTAATTCCTCTTTGAGTCCGATACTAAATTTAAATTGTTTAAATGTTTCTGACCCGATTTGAGCCTCATCCATTAGATCTCTGAGGGGAGATCAAACAAACTCAGATTTGTCCGTATTTAGTGGATATTGTAGTTTTTTTTAGGGACTATGGCTCAATTTTTAAGACTTTAGCTTGGTGCCCTCGGTAGTAAGCGGATAGTTTTTTTCTTTAGCCTACAGTTCCTTTGGGACTGTTGTATTTTATGTAAGTTGATTTTATATTTAATGAAATAGAAGGTATGAATCTTGCTTCAGCAAATAAATATATTATATGAAATGTCAAGTATTACAATATGAGTTTCCAATTTAATATTGGTTGGACTACAATTTACACATGAAATATTCTTTTATCACTTCAAAACATTATCATTGTGTTGCCAAGGCATTGCAAGTGAATTGACCAACCCTTAAGGTTTGACTACCAATCTCTATGTTTGTGTCTTATGCGGGATATTAGCTCTAAGGGTATCACTAGACCGATTCTCTTCTCTCTTTGTTTTTTCATTTATCACTCCACTGTTATTGTTCTCCTCTTTCCTTAATTCTTACTTCTTGTAATCAATATTGAGTTCATTTTCTGGAAAAAAAAAATAAGATACAATGTAGATTATAAGACATAAAACATGATTAACACTAAAATATAAGATAAAGTAGACTATAAAGGATTATACGACATTTTCCTCAACATTGGCAATGCTAAAGCCATTTTTTCCCATAAAAGCAAGAAAACGGAACAAGTTTTATTCAGTTTGCCTATAATGGCGACTATGTGGCTATATTACCTGTATAAACATAGAAAGTAAAACATCATCATAGAAAATAACACCTTATATGACATTTTACTCAACATCGGCAATGCTAAAGCCATTTTTTCCCATAAAAGTAAGAAAAACAAACAATTTTTCTTCAGTTTGCCTATAATGGCGACTATGTGGCTATATGACCTATATAAATATAGACAATAAAATATCATCATAGAAAATAACACCTTAGTAACTTAGTATTCAACCTTCAAGGAAAGCTTAGGCACAATCACGTCAACTAAGTTACATGCTAAAATGCTCAAGTTGTAGATAACTTGTGAAAACAAATAATCTGAGATGTGATGTCTAATCCTTGTCATTTTATTTGTAACAACAATGCATTCTCTAACACATGAACTTGGTCAAGTATATAAACAACATGTGCTCAAAGAACAACATGAAATTAAACTTTTCTAATATCCACGAAATTTTTTTAACACAAAGAAACTAAGAGGATTTCAATCAATTAAGTGTAATATTAATTTCATATTCAAACTTTGGTTGTTGTTTAAATGGACATGATACCAAGTATTTTCAATTTCACAGCTAAAATAAAAAAAAAAGAAACATTCAAAATACAATCAAACAATAAAGAAAGGATATCATGGAATGGACATTGCAATTATAAAAAAATTGTTTACATGTCCACCAGTGTGTTGTCTCAAATTCCTAAAATGTTTGCTTTGCTAAAATAACCATAAGGTGAAATAATCACAAAATTAAAAACCATAGGAATCCCTACTAGAAACTTGAAAAAAATTTCTATAGTTGGGAAATAGTGGTCACCATGTGGCTGGATGACCTATATAAAGAAAGAAAACAAAACGTCACCACAGAAATAAACACCTTAGGGAATTAGTAATAAACCTTCAAGAAAAGTCTTAGGAATAATCTTGCAGACTAATTTACACATTCTAAGGGCCAATTGGTCAATTAGCGTACCATATTTCCACCTCTCCATTTTTTATTGCACAAAAACGACTAACATCTAATCCAAAAGGCTAATAATTTTCATTATAGTTGATCAAGAAAGTTTCTAGAAGCAACTTCTTAAGAAGCACCTTCTCCATTCCCCACTCAAGAGGAAAATTAAATGCCCAGTAGAGATGAAGATCCCCTTTCTGGCTACTCTCAGGAATCATGTATATCTACATACACAAAACAATAGTGTAAGAGGAAAGTGTGCAGAAAAAATATCCATAAAATTGAAATATATGACAACAATGACATAACGATGAAAAGGAATGAAAATTAAGAAACTTTATTTATTTTCATAAGGAAAACGTGAGGCAGAAATCAAAAACGAATCTCAAGATTTACACAAGAAAAAATCCACCCTTATTACCATTTTGTTCATACTAGTGCTCCTAAACATCATCAAGTTGTTGTTACTAAAAAGTGTTTCTATTTTAAAGTGTAACTTGAAGAGGGTGATAAAGGGAAAAATGGACATGATTTCAAACTAACAAATTTAAAACAAGCAAAAAAATAATGTTGATCTTTCTAGGTTCCAAAAACATTGTTTCAATATTAACAACCTTCTTTACAAAGAAAATATGCATTAACCCAAATCCTAAGGAATGCATTTGTTCTTTCACGGCATCACAATTTTCTGCTATAAAACTTTAGCAATTAATCCTATTGTCACTCTAAATTTTCACCAAACCATTTACTAAATAAATTGTCTCATTTCTATTTAACAGATGAAGTTTGAAAAGTGCTAATTGATTTTGATTTAGAGTTGGTGAGACTTAGATATTGAACATAATTTTGTGTTTGCTATGCACCCATGTTCTCATCATTTCTTATGAGGTTCACGCCGACCACTTTGAGAACTCTATATTGTGATCACCATGACCTGGGACTTTGCCATGATCACAATGGGGAGGGTGAATGGTAAAACCCCATTACCTTACCTATACATACCCTAAGGAGATTACATGTCGTACACATTTAGGTGTTGGCTCATTCAGCGTGTAAATATCAATAACATAGAAGATAAAACGTAGAAAAATGTTGTAAGAAATGAATGTATTAATAAAAATCTTATACTTAAAGTGAGATCATAATTGTATAGAAGCTACCTAGGTTTCATGAAGTCAACTTTTAGTTCTAATTAAACAAGAACCTCAATGAAACATCCTTCACTTACAAACATATGTTTACAAAATCACTTTAATAAGATATATATTTCCTCACCTACCTATCATAGTGAAAAACATAAGGATAGGAAAGATGAAACTCTTCATCCAAAGTAATTCCTAAATGTTGACATGTGGCTCTTAATTAATGTTCTTTTCCACACCAATATCTCCTAAAATTGTCATAACATTCTTTGTCTCAAGGAATAGGTATAAAAAATCTCCCTATACAACAACACCATATGAATTAGTTTTATGTTGATCAAGCTAACTACCATCTTAAGTAATTTGATTGAAAAAAATTCAATCCTAAGGTAACTATCTAGAAACCATATAACAACTTGTACTTTAGTATTCTACCACAACTGGCCATATAGACAAATAGTAAAGCATTGAAACATGGTCCACCATTATGACCCAATCCATTAAACTTCAAGAAATATAAAGAATAAATAATTGGAACATTTTCACAAAGCATCAAAGTTTGATCCTACATATTGTATTGAGATGTGCTTCAATTTATTGAAGGTCTTATGCGAAAATGGAAAACTCAGGATATAATATGGCAGTTATAATAACACACAAGCACAACTTTCATATCCTTTATAACTTTGGAAAACTGAATGCATGGGAAAAAGAGGACAATCATACAACAGAAATGGCAAAGCATAGAAACATGGTCCACCACTATCCTAATTCATCAAACTCAAAGAAATATAAAGAATAAATAATTTGTTCATTTTCACAAAGCCTCAAAGTTTGATCCTACATATTTTATTGAGGTGTGCTTCCATTTATTGAAGGTATTAAGTGAAAATGGAAAACATGGAAAATAAGATGGCATTTTTAATAGAACTTGAGATACAATTCCATATCCCTTTTATTATACTTTACACCTTCGAAAAAATGAATGAATGGAAAATAAAGGGGTAAGGAATATGTGAGGTAAACTAGAAACTAAAGCAATTTTGCATGGTAAATCCAAGGAGAAATTCAAAGGAGGAAAGTAAAATGATGTCAAATTTCAAATGATAAGTGCGGAAAAGGCACAAATCTCTAATTTTTTAATAAATTAATACATTGCATCCAAAATCCTACATCTTGTGAACAACTTGGGAAATTTTGCATGGTGTTTCAGCGATAGGGGTGAGGGGAAGGGTTTCAAGGATGGGTAGAAGTGAATGCGAAGTTTTAATGGGACAGCCAAAAATATTTTAAAAA
>APFE030920864.1:559827-639720 GCA_000404065.3 Pinus taeda
ATAAAATTTTAAAGAAATATAAAATTTAAAAACAAAGGTTCTAGAACATAGTGTTATAATATAAGTCAATAAAAGTAACTGCCAGAGATAATAGATCTAATGTAACTCAATAAAAGTAACAAGTTGTGGATAATAGATCTTAAATATCTTATCTACATAGATATTATAACCCTCCCAAAAGAAAGAGTTTATATAGGATACACAAACCTACAAAACATGGGAGTCAAAACTGTGAAGTAAATTAGCCCTCATTACAAAAACATACTACATAGTACTCAGGCATGCAACGCATATATACCTTTGTCCAGGTTTGAATGTAGAACAACTTGGTGAATAATTTTATTTGAGAATTGGAACCAAATGGGAACTAGTTTCGATAGTGGCTATTTAAATGTCCTCAAAACCATCCCATTAGATCTCCCAAAACTCCCTATTTTTTGAAAGAACCATCTAGGGGATCTGGGATAAGTTCCCCAAACCATCATAAGATATTTCCCATACATCCCATTTTCTGGAAAGAAGCATTTATAAAATGTAGGAGAGGATCAGACATCCTCAGAGATGTCTCATTTAAAATAGGGACTTTCCTTTTTCAATCCCAAAGGAGGGGAAGATCCATAGGATGCATCCGAGAAGTAGGAACAATCCCCCCTATGGAACATCATCCTTAGTGCATAATCCACATGATACACTATAAAGTGATTGTTGGGCCTCCAAAATGTCATCCATTTTCACCTTCATTTTCATCATTTTACCCTCATTATGAAATTCTATAGCCACATAACCATCCATTAAATAACCATTTTCATCATCACATGTGTTTCTTATTATTTTTTTCCAAGTCATTGATTTTCAGTATTTTAAGTAAATTTATTATTAAATATTAGGAAATTAGCATATTTTCATATATATCTAAAAGTGTTATGAGTTTTGTGATATTGTAGGCCTACTTGCAGATTCTAGAAGGGTCCTACGTGGCCGCCCAACCATAAATTCGAATTTCAAATTCCAACTCATGAAGATTTGTGGAATAATTGTAGAAGATGTGGGTCATTAACTATGCACGTTCAAAGGAGAAGAAACATGGATGAGAGGATTTTTAGAGGATTTTTATTTTACATTTTTAGGAGATTGGTTGTAGCCACAAGAGATAAAAGTGTATTTAGGAGTTATCTAAGGATCTATATTTATTGTATAGTTATCCTTAATTTTTGTATAAACAAGAGTGCACCCTTCATACAAATTGCTCTGAGTTGTTATGTAGCTAGTGGTTAAATAGTTAGTGTTAGTCGCTAGTTGCTAGTTTGAGGTTCCAAGTTCCATCCAAGATGTGATTTGTAAAGTGAGGATAGGGATTTTTTGCAATATCTTGTAACTCATTTTATGAAATACATACTACCACTTTAATCTCCATGATGTGATAGTTTGTTCAGTGTCTTGCTCAGGAATGGAGGGCCCACATCAACCGTACTTTGAATAGTAACATAATAGAATTTCATTATTTCATTTATTTTCATGCAAGTGTGCTTTTCCTTTCAACAAGTGTGATTTCATTTCAACAGGTGTGATTTATTTTCCAGCAAGTGTGATTTCAGTTATGAAAGTGTAGTGTGATTTCAATTATGCAAGCATGGTGTGATTTCATTTATGCAAGTGCGATTTCAATTTTTTTATGTTTGGTTTGGATTGGATTAAATTGATTTAGTTTGTTTTCTAATTAGTTTGAATTACATTCAATTAATCTATTATGATAGATAATCCCCTAGTCCATATAATACAGGTATACCTCCTCAGTTCTACAAACATCGAGTTGACAATTAATGATAATAATTTAACTCGCAATTAAATCACCTAACATTTTGGCAACCTTATTGGGGAGGTATACATAGGTGTTTATTTTGAAGATTACAAAACTCATTATAGTTGCATTCACTTTTAAATGCATGGTTAAAATCATGTTAAAATCATTTTGCACATTAGATTTCAATAAAATTTCAATAATTTCTACTAATATGTGTGCACGATAGGAATTATAAATGAGTTGGAGTAATTCAAAGATAATTAAGAGTTTGAAGAATGTCCTTCCAAGAACTTTCTCAAATCTTAGCAATAGCTGGGATATCTACCTCTTAGGAAGAGTTTATTTTAACTTCTTACATAAACTTGTCTATCTCTCCACCTCCACAAGAGGATCTTCAAGTATCTTTTGCATCCTCTTGTCAATCAGTTGTAGAGACTCAAGAATCATGTAATACTTTTGATGGGGAGAAACCACTAGAATCTAAGATTGAGGAATATATAACAAAAAAGGATATTAAATGTGATACAAACCAAGAAAGTAATTAGGAATGTGATGGCCTTATTGAAATATGGTTCCAATCAAGGATCAAGTCATGCCACTCTTTCATTCTTCCTTACTTCTTGATTACATTATCAAAAAAAATTGTCTTGTCATTCCATATTTTTGAGGTTGAGGGAGTAAACTCATAGGACAACATCAAAACCACTTTGGAAGCTGGGATCTAGCCCTACCAGCTTTAGAGAGGGATCTCTCTATAAAAGTTACCTTTGTTTTATGTAAAACTTTCTCCATATCTACCTCCATCTACCTAATTTGTATGTTCTGGTCTAAGATCAACTTCATCGTGTCAGCGTTTTGTGCTTCATTTTCTTCAATGTCCTTGGTGAATGGATCCTTTCTAGTATGCATCTTAAGCTGTTTTCTTAATGCTTCAATGTTCATGTTATTCTTTTTAATAATATCCTTTGTAGAATTGACATCTTTGGGTTCATATCCTATCTTAACCATGAGCTCTTCCAAAGACTTCATCCTATTTTCCTTTTCTAGGGAGGATACTTTCAACATTTTCAGTTGACTGAACATTGGCAAATGAATCTTGCAGCTTAGACAATGACATAACAATGCTAGTTAAAGTAGAAGACATCATTTGATCAATGGGATGAATCTATTTGGTGCTGAACTCAAAGCTAGTGCTCTTGTAGTCTGTTGTTGTTTTTCGCTATGGAATTTGGGCCTCAAGGAAGGCCATTTGCATATTTCCATGCTCTTTCTCAAACACTGACAATAATATACTTTGTGAGATGGAGATTTACTTCCAAAATTGATTATGAGTATTTCTTTTTAGAATCTCATTTATGAGCTTAATCTCCATGTGCCTAGTAAAATTTGTCTTCTTTTCTGTTTGGACATTATGTGACTCTAGCCCAATTTCCTTCTGACCTTCTGATGATGAAGGCCCAGTAGGAGATGTTGTAAATTTTTTGGTTGTAGGTGGCGAATCTGTTATTATGATGGTAGCATGCTCTTTTGTTTCTTTGTCAACATCTACCCTAGAAGTCAACTTTGTTCTCTTCTTGTAGTTGATTCTAAGCTCTTTGGCTCCGCTTCCTATTATCAATGATGATCTTTCCTCCCTCTCTCTTTGGCTTGATTTTTCCTAAGGAGTGGGAGTCTACAAAATGGAAGTAGAAAAGAGATGTTCTGCTAAAAATAGCAACAAGAAATGTTAAAAATAGAAGTGCTAAAAATAGTATTCCTATAAATAGAATTTTAGGATATATTCCAATTTTGATTTGTCCTTGAATCAAAATTAAGAATTAAAATTCGAATTTGGTCGGACCAGCTATTTCAATAATAATTAATTAATTCATCTTGAGTTAATTAGTTAGAGAAATTCAAACATGAAGTCTTTGTCAAGACATGCAACAATTGTACCTTTGATTGAGGAATTTATCCCTTAGTTAAGGAGATGAGGATGAGTTGTACTTGAGTTGTAATTAGTTAGCTCAGTTAACTGAGCTAAGTCCAGTTAAATTAGTTCCAAACAATTGGAGGAACTAATCGTGAGTTTAGTTAGTTAATGCTTGGATGCATGTAACTAGTGTTCTCCAGATAACGGAATATTCTCTCATGAATAACTTATGCATGTCAGTTCAGACAAAGATCGAGTTGAGATCAGATGCAGGGACAATGTATTATCAGTTGCTAGATTTTTATTATAAGGAAATATCTTGCATGCAAAAGGAATTCATTCCTTCAGGGTTGTGCAGTTCAGATAGTGTGTGAGATTAGTGTCACACTAGAACACGCAGGAAAAACTGCACAAGGAAATAGGAGGCTTGGAGGACAAAGGGAAAGACATATGAGTTGTATGTTCTGTATATGAGTAGTGAGGGATTGTATTGAGAGCTGGATATCTGTGTGAGAGCTAAGGCTATGTGTAATCTCTGAGATATTTCCATTGTATGATAATACATATAACGGGTTTTCTAGCTGAGGCTTTCCCCAAAGTATTCTTCTATGTTTCGTGTGTGATTGAATCTTATTCTATATTATATGTGTTCTATTTGATCTTGCTCAAATCGATTAAGCTTCCGCAAGTTTGATTTTAGAAGTACATTAAGTATTTTTCTTTAGTAAATTGAATAATCATATTAATCTATAGTGAGAATTTCTACATGGTATCAGAGCAAAGGTTATCAAAGCTGTGAACAACATATTGAGAAGGGACAAGCTTGAAGTTTTTGATTGCAGCTACAAAATCGATTTCTTATCGCATCTGAAATTTCACCAATGGCATTCAATGGCTTGAGACTCGAGTATAACCTAGATGGTAGCTCAAATTACATATCTTGGAAGGATCACATGGAAGTGGTAATAGATGACAATGGTTTGAAGGACTTCATTGATCAACAAGTCCCTAAGCTAGCTGCAAATAAAACCCAAGAATTAGCAGAATGGAAGAAATGTGTGGTGAGAGCGAGAAGGATTATTCTGGAGGAAGTTTGAGACCATATTGTCTCAAGTCTCCATGGGAAGGAGACTCTGTATTGTATGTGGAAGACATTGAAGGACCTATATCAAAATAGTAGTGACCAGAGGAAGTTGGTTCTAAAAGACAAGCTTTGGAAAGTCAAAATGAGAAAGGGCGACAACATTTCTACATATTTGAACAAGATCACCACCTATAGGGATGAGCTTGGAAGTGTAGGAATCATGACAACCGATGATGATATGGTGAGCCTTGCTCTCTTAAGTCTTCCTAAGAGCTGGAATAGCTAGCAGGACTTAGTGAGTGGAAGAGAGAAATTTCCAGATTGGGAATGAGTGTGGTCGGATCTGATGCAAGAGGAGGTTTGGAGGAGCACCAGAGATGGTTCTTCATCTAAACCTGATGATGAAGAAAATCTAGCCTTGGATAGTAAGGCAAGGAAAGGGAAAGGGAAGGCTCCCATTCCAAATCGAGTTCTTCTCATGGTGGGAAGAAGTTTGACAAATCTAAAGTGAGATTCTTTAATTGTCATGAAGTGGGTCACTATGCACTTAATTGTCCACAGAAGAAATCCAAGAAGGGATCCTCAAAGGGAATAGAAGGTGAGGCACTGGCTTCACAATTCGAATTGGATTTCTCCCTCATCACATGTATGGTTTCATCGACGGTTGGGTGTTTTTGGTATTTGGATAGTGGAGCCTCTTTCCACATGACCAGAGATAAAATTTTATTCAGTACTTTGGAGGATAAAGAACTCCAGTTGCGCATAGAGATGGGCGATGATGGAAAGTACCGTGTTTCAGGTGAAGGTACGATTGTGTTTTGGAGGGAGCATGGACCTCCTCTCACCCTGACTGGAGTAAAGTATGTGCCTGGTATGATGAAGAAATTGGTCTTGGTAGCTATGTTAGAAGATAAGGGCTATGATGTAGTCTTCAGTAAAGGAAAGGCATTCCTAAGACACATAGCCACAAGCCAAACTAAGAGGATTGGGATTTGAATAAAGAATCTCTACAAGTTGGAGGTAGATGACTATGCTACATTGAGTTAAAAAGAAGAGATGGTGCAAAGCCGAGGTTTTAGTGAGTTATGGCATAGGCGGTCAATCGACTTGCATCATGGACCCTTGAAGATCATGCAGCAGATTTCTACTGGACTTCCTAAAGGTAAACTTGAGCAGGTAGATACGTGCAAAGGTTGTACATTGGGTAAGTATGCAAAGTCTTCCTTTCAGGATCGAGACAGTAGAGCAGAAGAAATATCGGAGCGAGTTCACTCATATGTGTGTGGACAATTATCAACAGCATCCACCACTAAAAAAAGGTACTATGTGATTTTTATTGATGATTTCTCTCGTAGATGCTGGATCTATTTCATGCAGAAGAAGGATCAAACCTTCTCCAAGTTTTTTGATTTCAAAGCTTTGGTTGAGAAATAAACGGGAAGGAAAATCAAAGGCCTGAGGAGCGACAATGGTGGAGAGTATGTCTCTCAAGTGTTTAAAGACTTCTGTGCAGTAGAAGGAATTAAATGGGAATTGACGACACCCCATAACCCACAACAAAATGGGGTTGTCGAGAGGAAGAATAGGATGATTAGGGGAGTTGCTCGAGCGATGTTGCATAACCAAGGCCTACCACTTCATTTGTGGGTTGAGGCATGCAATACTGCTATCTATTTGCAAAATAGAAGCCCACATCGCATACTTGGGATGAAGACACCAGAGGAAGCTTTTTACAAGAGGAGGCCAGATGTGAGTCACTTCAGGATCTCTGGCTCATCAATTTATTTCCATGTGACCAAGGATGCCCGAAAGAAACTTGAACCAACAACTAAGTTGGCAATACTTGTGGGGTACACAGATACACCCCATAACTATCGAGTGTACTTGGTGTCCAATCAGAGGATAGTGGTCCGAAGAGATCTTAAGTTCGATGAGTAGAAGGCCGTGAAAGTTTCCCTTGAGAGGGAGCTCAAACTACAGGCAACAAAGGAGCTTTTGGTTCCTAAGGAGGAGGAGCCTCATATTGATGTAGATGATCAAGGATTGGAGACATCCACTCATGCAGAGACTTCCAGAGATGGATGAAAGCACACTAGGGATGTTAATAGATTGTTTTCAGATGCGAGAGAGAATGTGGGAGAACCATCTTCTCAGCACAGATAGAGGAGGTCACCTGTTAGGTACACCAGATACATGGCCCTTGTTAGGGAATGTATTGAGACTGAGCCTTGTCCTTTTGAGGAAGCAGTGCACAGTTGATTTGGGTTGATGCGATGGTGGAGGAGTATGACTCCATCATTCAAAATAGTGTTTGGGATGTAGTCCCAAGACCGGAACAAGTCAGTGGTGAGTTCTCTTTGGCTTTACAAGGTAAAGCATGCAGCTGATGGTAATGTTGAGAAACACAAGGCAAGGTTTGTTTCCCGTGGTTTCTCATAGGTCGAGGGGATTGACTATGATGAGACCTTTTCTATTGTAGCAAGGTACTCATCTATCAGACCGATGTTGGCACTATCAACACAGATGGGTTGGAAGATCCATCAAATGGATGTGAAGACTGCCTTCCTCAATGGAAAGATTGAGGGAGAGGTATACATAGAGCAGCCAGAAGGTTTTGAGACCTTCAATCATGAGTCACATGTGTGCCAACTCAATAGAGATTTGTATGGGCTGAAGCAATCACCTCATGCTTGGTATGCCAAGATCGACAACTACTTCACTGGGCTAGGCTTCACAAAGAGTGAAGTAGATGTGAACCTATACCACATCATGTCAGAAGGTAAGTAGTTGATCATTGTTCTTTATGTTGACAATCTCATATTAATAGGTGATGATCAGTAGATCATGTCTTGCAAGGAGGACCTTGCAAGAGATGAAAGACATGGGTCTCATGCACTACTTTCTAGGCATGGAAGTGTGGTAGAAGGATGGGGAGTTGTTTGCATCTCAAGGCAAATATGCCAATGAGATACTCAGGAGATTCCACATGGAGAAGTACAAGCCCATGTAGACTCCTATAGCAGGTAAATGGAGGAAGGAGGATACTACTTCAGGTGAGGTCGTAGCTGTTATTGTTTATCGACAACTTGTGGGTTCACTGATGTACTTAATGAACACACGACTAGATTTTTGTTTTCTGGTGAACCAACTGAGTCAAGTTATGGTTCAGCCTACCAAGTTGTTTTGGAATGTAGTGAAGCATGTATTTATATACCTCAGAGGCACATCTCAGTATGGCTTATGCTACAGATGGACAGAGGTAGTGAAGATTCAAGGCTTCATAGATGCAGATTGGGCTGGGAGTCCACCAGATCGGAAGAGAAATTCAGGTGGAATTTTCAACCTTGGTTATTGATAGTTTCTTGGTACAACAGGAAACAGAGGTTGGTTGCAGTTAGCATGGCTGAGGTCGAAAACATGGCTGCAAGTTAGGAAGCAGGTGAGGCTATCTTGATGTGGAAAATTCTAGTTGGGTTGTTTGATTGGAGGATGCATCCAACAGTGATATATTGTGATAATCAGAGCTGTATAAAACTCTTTGAGAATCTAGTGTTTCATGACATGTCCAAGCAAATCGATATCCAGTATCATCATCTTAGACACTGTGTGGCGGGGAGGATCATGTTGTTGCAGTACATTTCGACCGAGGAGCAGGATGCTGATATTTTGACTAAGGCATTGTCAAAATAAAAATTTGAGTTCCATAGAGACAGGATTGGGGTGGTTGATAATCCCTTTCTTGTTTAGAGGGAGTGTTGAAAATAGCAACAATAAATGCTAAAAATAGAAGTGCTAAAAATAACATTCCTATAAATAGCATTTCGGGATATATTCCAATTTTGATTTATCCTTGAATTAAAATTTGAATTTGGTCTCACCAGTTGTTTGAATAATAATTAATTAATTCATCTTGAGTTAATTAGTTGGAGAAATTCAAACATGAAGTCTTTGTGAAGACATGCAACAGTTATCCCTTTGATTGAGGAATTTATCCCTTACTTAAGGAGATGAGGATGAGTTGTATTTGAGTTATAATTAGTTAGCTCAGCTAACTGAGTTAAGTCCAGTTAAATTAGTTCCAAATAGTTGGAGGAACTAATTGTGAGTTTAGTTAGTTAATGCTTGCATGCATGTAACTAGTGTTCTCCAAATAACTGAATATTCTCTCATGAATAACTCATGCATGTCAGTTCATATGGAGACCTAGTTGAGATCAGATGTAGGGATAGTGTACTATTAGTTGCTAGATTTTTCCTATAAGAAAACATCCTGCATGCAGAAGGAATTCATTCCTTCATGATTTTGCAGTTAAGACAACATGCGAGAGTAGTGTGTGAGATCAATGTCACACTAGGTTACAACTAGAG
Source organism: Pinus taeda (assembly GCA_000404065.3). Lineage (NCBI taxonomy): Eukaryota > Viridiplantae > Streptophyta > Pinopsida > Pinales > Pinaceae > Pinus > Pinus taeda. The sequence continues at coordinate 568,992 of APFE030920864.1, forward strand.
CACGTAGGAAAAACCGCAGAAGGAAATTGGAGGCTTGGAGGACAGAGGGAAAGGCATATGAGTTGTTTGTTCTATGTATGAGTAGTAAGGGATTGTACTGAGAGCTAGATAGTTGTGTCATAGCTAAGGCTATGTGTAATCTCTAATATATTTCCATTTTATGATAATACAAATAGCGGGGTTTTTAGCTGAGGCTTTCCCCAGTGTATTCTTCTATGTTTCATGTGTGATTGAATCTTCTTCTCTATTATATGTGTTTTCTTTGATCTTGCTCAAATCAATTAAGCTTCTGCAAGTTTGATTGTAGAATTATGTTAAGTATTTTTCTTTAGTACATTAAATAATCAGATTAATCTACAATGACAATTTCTACATGTTCTTCAACTTCCTGCAATGTGTTTTTTGTCCATTCCAACTGTTTAGCATATTGCTCAATTTCAAGCCTTGAAGTATGGAGTCAACAAGTACTTTCATCCTCTACTCTAATACTTAAAATTATGCCACAAGGTTGATAAGATCATGTAAAACTAAGACTTAACTTCATTTCATTAAGCCTCTTGTCTGCCTCTTCACCTGTTGTCCTAGTATTACATACAAATGGGCCCATCTATGTCTTTATTCAGAAATGTGATTTCTTCTTGGCCACTAGAAAATGGATGTCATCTGAATCAAACATCTCTCTAATATACGCCATGGCAAAAATCCTCATGGGTAGGTATTTAGGGAGTTTGTAGGGTAACATTTCGCAACCATAAACACTAATATTAGTGTAGTTTTGGTATAAATACAAATCCCCCAGTCTTTGCCTAATATGTTAGGTGCAAAATTCTCTTGATTTTTTCACTGATTATGGGTTAAATTGCAATGTTAAGTATGTTCATGGCTGGATGACCAAAATCTTCAATAAAATTCTTATAAGAGAACTCTTATTGTTCTTTCATGACCAATGATGTCTAAAAGATCACTCACTGTTGATTTTCTGCATCATTAAGCTTTTTCATTGCAAAGCTGAAGTTATCTTCCTAATAGTAAAGGAAAATATAAATCAAAATGGAGGTGTAATTAAACACCTATTCTATGGGAAACTTTATTAATTGTTCATGAATATTGTTAGTGAAGAATTGGCTGAAATTGAACACAATCTATGGAAAATATGGAGAGGAAACCTAAAATGGGCTTAACTACCCACTGATTAGAAAATCATGGATATAATTTTCCTGGCTTGATTAGGAAAGATGGAGGAAGGATATGGAGGGTTCCTGTTGGGTAACTAGGCATTCTCAAGAAAGAAGATTTTGAAAATTTTGGCCGTGATACTGAAATCCATCTTCTAATAAAGTTGGGTGAGGGCTTCAAAGGACAAAGCAATATTATTTTCCACAGTGGAAGCCAACATCATTTGGTTAATGGAATGGGCAGTAATTGTGAAGAGAATTTCACATGAAGCTGCCATAATAGCTCTTTGAGTGGGGACATAAAATACGTGACACTTTCTAGTAAACTCATGGTTTTGGAATGTCAAGGGGAAAATTTAATGGGGAATACTGGACTCCCAAAGCCCAATTTCATCATTTTTATCTGCATGTTTGTCTTCTAACCAATAGTATAATTCAAGAAAGTCACAGTCACATTGGGTTTCACTAATCATATAATCCCTGTCGGCTAGAGGTATATGATTTAAGTATATAGAAGGGGGAATCAAAGGATTAACAGGCTTATCTTGAGTTTTGATCTTCGAAGGCATGACTGTATCAGCGAAAAACAAGAGAAATTGAGTGAAAGACAATAAGGAATTAATTATAGGAGCTTATCGAGAAGCAATTTAGATAACCAATTGTCAAGTGGAAGAAATAAAATAATCTCAGCTGTTAATTTTCTATCTTTGTCTAGTCACTGGAAATGTTTTGAAAGCAAGCACTAAGTAGAATCTGTCAATTTGTATAGGATAAGCAATGAAAAAGAGAGGAAAGAAATGATTTCAATATCCTTTTAAAAACTTCTACGAACATTCCGCTGAAAATGGCATGGGACCGTTAGGCCTGAACGTTACCCGAGAATTACAAATTTAATGTTGAATGGTCATTTGTCAGGAATGCATTTAATTGGCTAATAGTTAGGCGAGGTGGCAAGAGGTGAGAGGCGGAGGAAGCCATGGTGGGGCGCAATAAATTGTGGGAGGGGATGGTGGTTTTGGAGGGGGTAGGAAGTGATAAGAGGTATTGCAATTGGGGGGTGTGAAATGTGAAAATATTGTAGGACAAACATCTTTTCGAACACCCCCCCCAGTAAATGCAGGATGGAGGGGGAGGGGGGGGGCCAGAAGAACAATGTGGCCCGTGGATTGTGAGCAGGGACATATCCCAATGCTTTGACAACGCACATGATTAACTGCATATGACAAAGGATATTTGTGCATATGCACTTTATGTTTTGATTTTTGTGACTTAGGATAAAGATTAAATTTAAAACATGTAAAGGCACTTTATCCATGGGTTCATACTATACTTTTTAACATATGATCAAAACTTTGGATAAAATATGACAGGCAAATATTTATCAAACCAACTAATCTACCTACCCTTAGCTAAGCTAACTTTTTTATTCTTCAAAAGGGTGCACTTAGACTAGAAAACCCACTTTATTTCCGTTTATATAGAATGAAAGACTATCTAGCCTATCACTTATTTCTTCTATTGATTCAGAGTAAATAGTTGAATCAATGTCATTTTCTGCCTAACTACTTATTTACCCAGATTGGACTCTTGGGAAAATCTTTATTCTCCAACCTAATTTACAGAAATTGAAACAAGTTTAACCATGATTACATTGTATGATTAAAGCAAAATCTAGTGATTGTGGCATTTTGAACAAGTTGCACACAACCTTTATTTTTCAGTGATGAAGCAAAGCTATCTATGAGTAATGGCATTTAGACTTGCAACAGTTTTAGTATTATTCCCTTTTTTATTTTATTTTTCTTTTGGTGGGGTTCAATCTTTCACTCTTTTTTCAATATTATTGTTTTTCTCTTATTTCTTATTTATACCCCCTTTTCATTTTTTAACCTATTTTTTCTTTTATTTGGAAATCATTGATAGATTGACAAGTATTTACAATATAAGATTCTTGAGATACAATACTCAATTACCTTGAGATCCTATAAATTATAGGACCCTAACATTCGCTCTAGTTGGGGATGACACTCTCCATGTAAGGTGCCAAGAACATTTGATCAGTAGCCTTGAGTGTTTTATTTCAGCAATATCCACCTATGATTCCTTTTGTCGTAGAACTTATGGTAACATATCAATGGAATATTAGGGCCTTCTCTGCAGGCTTCAACTTCTGTTAATAGGTAACCCAATCAAAATAATAAATACAATGATAATTAGAATTATAAATGCTAGAAAAATATATATTTCTCTAAGAAATAGTGTTTGAGCATCCTGCCATTGATAGGTCCACTAGGAATTTCTATCCCATCTAAATTTATGAAAAATAATGCATTATGCCCTCTGAAATCATAAATTACATAAGTCCCTATCCATAAATTGTCAAATTTTTCATGTTTTCCTTTGTCCTCTCTTCTAGAATCCCACTTTAAAACTCTATCACCCAAAGTGAAATCATCTGTTTTTTTTTCCTAAGGAAAAATCGTAATCTTTCATTACTTTTGAAAAATTACATGTAGTAGATGCTTGACAGCATATGCATCATTATCTCTTTGTCAAATAAGTCACAAAATTCCATCAAAAACCATTCCTGTAATGGCTGTAAAAAAGAAACATAATCACCACGCAGGGTGATAGCCTGAGTGAGTCTAATATGTATGTTCAAGAACTGTGAGATCTAAAATATATACACCACGCAAGGTGATCTGCAAATAAATTATGATATATACAGAATAAATTTATAACTGAGAACTTTCAGCGAAAATTTAGGTTCCATCAATCCAATGATATGCCTGATCTATATATGGCCTGTGATAATATTGGTACTGCGCAGTACCGCTCTGCTCTTGTATCATCCACTGGCCTCTGGGAAGTAGTGTGGCCTCCTTGGAAAGCTTGTTAGCAGTGTCGTTATGCTCCCTGTGATTTGAAAATGTTCACTTCATCCAAAATATTTCTAATTGTGTGTGCATGGCAGATCATGTTATTATTAAACCAATAAATAATGATTTTGGAGTCTGTGAATATCTGTATTTTGTTGCATTCATGACTTAGAGAGAAATGTAATAAATGGCGAAGGGTAATAAGTTCTGCAAGGTTGTTTGCTCCTTCACCAAGTCCCAACTTGACCCTTTAATAATGATGTTCAGAGAGGTAGAGTAGAAAGCCACCCCCAAACCCATGTTGCTGAGCGACACCATCAAAGAAAGTCCATGGGATGGAATGGTCAATGGGTTCAAGTGCTAGTGGTCTGCGAGGTTGCGGTTTAACATATTCAGGGAGCTCGTGATATGTTGAGATATTTTTAGTAGTGATAAACTGCCATCTGACTACACAATCATCAAAAATCATTTTGTTTCAAGCCAGCCAAATAGACCAGCATATAATCAGAGGAAGACAGATCAAATTGGTTCCCGAATGCGAGTTGTGCCAGGTATACCATGCTTGGATGATGTTTTCCTCAAGTAAAGGTTTATAACCTTGATTTGTCCTTGTGAAACAGAACGCAGTACACTGAAAGTTACACGTATCACCAAGGTTGAAACATTCTATTAATCTTTTTTTGATTTTCATAACGATACATAACACCATACATATATAATTTCTGATCTACTTCATCTACCATCAGCCTAGTAGCAACGCAACTGAGCACTCCACATCTACGTGGGAAAACATAATGCAATTACATGATATAATTTCTTTCCTCAATCTACAACTAGCCTGAGCAAGGGAATTGAACCCACCACATCTAGCTGGCAAACAATAATACAAACGAAATGCTGAAAATTTCACTTCATATGTTTTGAAGATTGGGTAATGTTGTAAATAAGTTATGCACATGGCTAGAGGAGTGTTCTAAACCAAACAAATGGAACAAGGGAGCCACTGTCGTAGCAGTAGTCCCTGCCGGGGTTGAGAAACTCGAGTTTTTTGAGTTGCCACAATGACTTTGCAGTGATTTTAACATGTTTCAATTTTACAATTTCAGTTAGGATTAGACTAATCAGTCTTGGGCATCTCAGTTCCCTTGGAATACTTGTAATTTTATTGCGAAAAAATAAAATTCTTTTGTAATATTCATTAGAATTCATCTTTAAAGACAGAGTTCTTCTCTGGAAACATGTTGAAGACTCATGTTCATCACATTTTTTTGCTGCTAGAATGAGGGAAAGGGAAAATCCAATGTGATTATTTCAAAATATATTTATATAATTGGGGCACCAAGTTTCTTCATGGTTGTTACTCCTGTGAATGAAATTCACCCATGTGATAATTTAGACTTAACTCAGTGATACATATATACTCACCCCAAATACTGTTGACGTTCCGACTTCAACAGCCTCCACAAACATCTGTTTCATCAAACAGAGATAAGCTATATAGTACTTCCAAAGATTGGAAAAACAAGAAGAACAAAATTCATGAAGCATAGAAGACATATCAGTAAACATCGCATTTTTTACCTGAAGAACAAATACAATGATCGCAAAATATAGGACAAACCACCTACTTGTAGAAGCCATTGAAGTTGCTAATACTCAGATGGGGTATATGCACAAGGGAAGAACTCAGATGTCCTGATGTAGCAGTGAAGATGGAGGCAGGTTGAGTCACCCATCAAGGTTCATTTCTATGAGAGACAGAGCTTTTAAAAAGACACCTGTAACACATGCGAAAAAAATGTTAATACAAAAATATATTTAAAACACGCAAAATCGTGTGGGCCCACAATTTTACCACCTGCCTCCCTCTCATCCTTCTTGCATACCCAATGTCTTTACCTATGTCTCTTTTGCATGTCCAACGTGTCTACCTCCTAGCTAACCAACTCATTAAGAAAAACCTCAAATGCTGCTAACTCCGGAGAAGTATCTTAGATTCGAAAGGCCCTCGATGAAGACAGCCTTAGAAGAAAAGAAACCCACACTTACTTTGTTCAAAACCAAAAACCCACCATTACGCAAATTGGTTGAGTCGACTAAAAAACGATAGGGAATTCAAAGACAGAATTAGTAGCATTGGTCAAAGGCTTAAGGAAATCTCAAGGGAGAAGAACAAGGCAACTGGAAAAATTGCAGAGTAGAAAACAAGACAATGTGAGCAGTCAAAATTCAAGAACTAATGGCCTTGTCATCACACCGGGAGATTCTGCCATGCTGAAAAGAAGAAGTGTCTGAATATGGTCCATGTACATCATCACAAGTTGCATCTAACAAACCAGGTAAGTGTAGTCTTATTTTCCCTCAGTTTCAACAGTTGTTGTCAATTATTGTTTTATTTTACTGTTTTACATTATAATACTTCTATTCCCAATTTCAATTTGTATGATACACTTTTAAAATTTAAAAACCAATATAAGATTATACTTGCTAGTCAAATGATTTTATGATCCTATGTTGATGACAATGGCAACAGTTAAGCAAGGCAAAAATAGGAAAATATCCAGTTTCTTACTAAAAGAAGCAGGGAAGGCTTTAAACCTCAAATAGTGAGATGCAATTACATACAACTAAATCAGTGGATTAGAAAGGGAACTACTATTTTTGAAACTAGGGAAACAAACACAATAAACTCTGAAATTCAAACTCTAGATCGCAAGGGTCTTCTAATAGAACTTTTTCATTAAAATAAAACTTTCATGTAGTATAGACGAAAGAGAGATTCGTTGAAAAGGTGAAGGATGCAAACCTAGGCCTAGAGTCTCCAAACTGTAATATGCGTAACAACGGATTAGAAGGGTTTTAGATGCAGCATGCCTATAATACAGGGCCATGCAACGCTATGCAATTCAAGCAATGGATTAGTATTATTTGAATTCCTATATCTGAATAGAACCATGAACACATTTGTAACTGTACATGAACATGGTAACCGCCTGGAGAATGAAAATTCCTACCCAAACAAGGCATGAGGCAATTATCAAGAGAGAGCCCTTAGTTCAGTCTTTGCCAAGGACAGCTGGGGCAAAGTTTACATATTTGGTATTCCATTTTGAGTAACAGGTTTCCATAAGTCTCTGAAGACTTACTCCTCTTGTCATACTTCATTTTGGTAAGTCCATTTGAATTAAGTAATTAAGAAATTACAATTTAACTAAATTTCAAAATTCAAAATTGTTTTTTGAAGAAGCATAACAAAAACAAGCTACTGTAATCATTTTTATAACTTGTTTAACTAAACTTCGAAATTCAAAATTGTTTTTTGAAGAAGCATAGCAAAAACAAGCTACTGTAATCATTTTTATAATGAAAAGTTATTTTTTTTTTAGGCTAACAAAAAAAAATAATTGAATTTCGAAATTGTACCTCTAGGCACAGATTAACCAGATAAGATAAGCGTTGGATGAAGCCGTGGATCGATGAAAAAGTGCAAATTAACTAAGAAGTGTTCGGTGAAATAGTGGGTCAACGAAGAAGTGCAATTAGGCTCGTCTTTCTTCGCTTTTCTTCTTTGAATTGAACCAACTGGCTCTGATGCGAATTGAATTGAACCGACTGTGCTCTGATGTAAATTGAACTGCGTGGCTCTGGTGCGAATTGAATTGAACCGACTGTGCTCAGATGCAAATTGAACTGCGTGGCTCTGGTGCGAATTGAATTGAACCGACTGGATACAATCTGTTATAAGCCACACGAGGACACCTCTATCAATGTGACTACATGCAAAAAGACTCACAGACGGTCACCACCTATCTCATCATGCAGTTCAGTGCTCTGAACAATCATGTAAGCACGCAATGGTGACAAGTGTAAACAAGTGTAAGCTAAATAAGTTACAAAAACTCTGCATAAAATAACTTGATCGACCTTTGTTTTAAAACACTTAGGATAAAATAACTTGCACTCACTAAAATCACATGGAGGCCTAAAAAAACTTAGGATAAAATAACTTGCCTTCACTAAAATCACATTGGGGCAAGAGATACTTGCAATAAGTGGGTGAAATCAAAAGTTTGGTTAAAAATTTTTGGAGCCAAATCGCCAGCAATAAACTTTGCTTAAAATTGCTTAAACACTAAAAATTTACAGTCAACAAAAATACTAATACCTTGTCAACGCTTATCAAACGCTATAATCCCTGCTATACCTGAAACAAGTACTAACAAGTACTAATAAGAATGGTTGATATTAACAACGTTATAAACAAAATGCTGAACGTGTATTCACAACAAAAACACTTAAAAATCATCTGAAACTCGATTATAAATTGAGTGGAGAATCATCTAATATGCGGTATTTTTGAGCAACCACAGCATATTATAATTGAAACCGTAAGTAGTAATTTGAAATACTATACTGGTGACAAAAGAGTTTTCTAGGAACATTCAGTAATAATAACATTTCGTAACAGCTAACCTTACCAGTTTTTGCCGTAATGAAAACATAAACATATTGACAAATTGCACTGCAGGACCGAGTAGGACAGATTTAAAAAGTCAAACTCCAAATCTTCCTTGCTTTAAAAGGAAAAGAAAAAGCATAAAACAAAGAAAGGGGAAGGATGTACCTGCCAGAACAGTTCTCTCTTCTCTTTCTGGGAGTGCCATCTTCCTTGAAGATAATACAGTAGACACACAAATGCAGAGCACACAAAGACACTGAAACATAGAAAAGGAAAGCAAGAAATCTGACACTAGACATAAATCTTTACTGGCCGCTCCCTAAAACGGGAAGAGGTTTAAAGCACCATTTTTCCATCTTCGGTGATGGCTAGCGTTTGACACGTGGATTCAAAAATGCTAATGGCCTCAACGTGGATAGCGTTCAAATTTAAATTTACTTCATTTGGAGCTTAATTCAATTTTCCTTCGTCTGTCATACCTCGTTTGACAGGTGGCTAACTAAAATCGGAACGTTTTCAACGTGATAAGGTCTAAATAAATTTACTTCATTCCTAATCCCAAATCAATTTCACGGGATAAAAAAACATTACAGCAATATAAATTAAATGATTATTATATAAAAATAAGTATCAATTTATAAATTATATAAATTATATTAATTAAATTAAATAAATAAAAATAAAAAAAAAAATTATAAATTATAAATTTGTTAAAAAATAATTATTTTTAAAAATTATTAAAAATTAATATATAATAAACATCAAGATTTTTAATCATGAATATTCTCTAATTTTTTTACCATACTATAAATAGGGTGTGTGTAAAATATTAGAACTATATCAAGATTACCAATATCACATGACAAAATAAAAGAATAACTACATCACACCAGATATTCCAAAAAGAAACGTTGTAAGGCATAAATTGGATGAAATTGAAAAAATCAAATACTATACTACAATTTTCTAAATATAATAAAAACAATATAAATTTACACTCGGCAATTTTTTTTAAATGAAAAAAAAATCTATTTATATTTATATCTCTTCATCCAACGCCATCCACGAAAATAAATAACATCACAAATATTTTAGAGAACCATTACATAAAATATCTAACTAAATCAAAATGTTCTCAAAGATATTGTATTTACATGTAAAAACACCTAAATTGCCATAAGCACCTCATTACATCCCAATTTCAAACCGTTGCCTTATTTTCCCTCAATGAATTTATTGTTTGCACCCTTCGCCTGCAAATTAAGAAAACAATCAAAAACATACGATGCGACTTTTTAACCTAATAACATAAATATAAAATATGAAATGACTGAAATAAACAATTTCAAACAAAATAATTAGCTGGCCCAAAACCACTAGCATCCTCGGCATATCTGATTACAATCACGATGGTTGATTTCGAACATGATTGACCATGGTTGATGATGGTTGGTTTTCACAGTGAGACAATATTTGTCACAATGCGACATTGGACCATGGTTATCGACCATCGTTGACCATGAGGACCATGGTTGTCATAATGTGACCATGGTTATCGACCATCATTTACCATGATTGACCATGGTTCAACATGGTTGATTTTCATATCAATACAAGTGATGCTTGAACATGATTGACCATGGTTGATGATGATTGATTTTCATAGTGAGACAATCTTTGTCACAATGCGACATTGGACCATGGTGACCATGGTCCACCATGGTTGTCATAATGTGACGTTGGACAAAGGGGCAATCTTCATCACAATGTAATCCTAGGGAATAATATTAAACCCAAGGGTTTAATACTATAAACCCAAGGTATATAAACCTAGGATAAATATTATGAACCCTAAAATAAAAATGATTGACCATGCTTGATTTCCAAATTAAAACAATTGAAATCACTTTTCAAAAATAATTAATCAAAATATTAACTTGTGAATTCAGATGAAAAATTATACTAATAACAAATTTAATCATAGTCATAACATTGTCATTGAAAATACTCATTCACTTACAAATAATACACTTGAAAAACTTCTAGTAATTAGTAAATTAGAGTTGTGTAATAAATTCAAAAATTTAATATTAAATATTTATTTTAAGTTAATAGTTGGATAATTAAATAAATATTTTTTTTAGTTTTATATAGTAAATAATATAAATTATAAAATGAATATAAAAGAAATGATTAGAAAAAAAATATTATTTTAAAAAATTAATTAATTTTAAATTTTTCTAAATGAATTATTAATTACAAAATAATTTTAATATATTATTTTATAAATTTGTTATATTATTTCCCATAATTTATATATATAAATATAATATATAATATATATAAAAACATATCCATTATGATAAAAACCTAAAATCCTAAAAAATAAATCTTTTTAAATATTAAAAAAATCAATTAATATACCAAAAATTAATCAAAATATATTTCTATATAAAAATATTTGAACAAACATATGAATCCATCTGTATCGCTGCCTTGGCCACATATGACATGATAGACCTTATCAATTAGTTTTTTCACTTATATAACTTCATATTAAATGGTTCACATTCAGCACTATTTAGAAGAACAAAAAAATTCCTTTAAAGAGATTGATTTACCTCTATCACACAATCCAAAGAGAAAGTTTTCAACCACAAAAGAGAACGGTGGCTTTTTTTCCATAGAGTATGGTGCACTCCATTTGAATGTTATAATCGGAAATCACATAACATCCATCTTCCAAATATTTGTGGATAAAAATTATCATCCGCTGATTACTACAATTCTCTTGTCATACATCTTAGCGTTCATATGTCATTAAAATCCATGTTGTCTATACACAATAATAGTTTTCCTGAAAATGCTTTTTAAAAATATATTTGCATATCACCTCTTCCATAATTTTCCCACTCTCTCGGCTAACGAATAATAATTGGATATGTAGTCTCTTATATTGAAACAATTCACCAATTTGGGAGATGATAATAATGAAGTGCCATAAACAAACATAAAATGGTAACGATAAATGATTATAGAACACAAAATTATATGTCGGAAAGTGCACACTCCAATTTCACAAGCAGTAGTACACATTCGAAAGTGGATGAATGACTATAATCTATTTTAATTTCAAATGGTGCGGGGCTTAATTATCTACAAAGATTTAAATTGATTACTTTATTTTGTTTGATTTGTAAGTTTGATTAATTTTTTTTTATTATTAATATGAAAGGTTTTTCTGCTCATATAACTTTATTCCTTAATTATCAACAAAGATTTAAATTGATTATTTTATTTTGTTTGACTTTTAAGTTGATTAATTTTTTTTTTGTTAATATCAAAGGTTTTTTTGCTTATTAGGTCGATAGGCCTTCCTTTGAAAGAGACTTTCGTCGTCCTTTTCATTCTAAGGTTGACATCTGGCATTTTTTCAACAACAGCCTCATTGACATGTGTTTAACTGTATTTGTCATAGTCTTCAGTTATGGGCGGACGGAATGGTGGGCATTTTAGTTATGGGCGGAGAGTTTGAAAACAAAATCTACTAGGCTTTTCTTTGTGATTCTTCTTCTTCTGCTCGAGGTCTCTTTGGTAAAATTGTCCGTGCAGGAGGGCTGAGGGCAGGGCTCGACTCGGTTTGGCAAGAGTTATCTCAGGGTTTTTCTTTTTCTTTTCTGCGTCTTCAGACTCGGGCTTGGAAAATGGCGTCATAGGACAACTCAAAAATGCAAGAGGAAGGGAGTGGGAGACAAGTGTTGGTAGGGCCCATTCACTACTAGAACAACTACCTTCGTTCTCGCAACCACCTGGTTTAGAATAAGTTCAGTGAAACTTTCTCAACAATTTGATAAACTAACCTGATTCAATGCTTCCTGGTATTCACATCATGCATCATTGTTCAAATAATTAAATGAAAAGATCAGTCGGATTAAGAGCCTTTTGAATATCCGGCCTTAGATATTCAGATTTCAACCAAAAATGGCTTTGAGCAGCACTGCGGCTGATACGGATGGCTCAGTTCATTCAACTTTTGCTTCAAGATATGTTCAGGAATCCTTGCCTCAGTACGTCTTCTTTCCTTCCTTAACACCCATTCTACTGCTTTGCTTTTTCCAAGGACTGATTAATTACGTAGTTTGTTTGGATTGATTGAGTTATTATGTAATTTTTTACTTGAAGCTCAAATTTGAGAAAATCTAGGGTGGGAAGGCGTTTTAGGCACTTCGAATTCCACACATAGCAAGTGGGGCTCGACAAAGCATTGATATAGTGCTTCACACCAAAAGGTAGCTCAATATCGTGTGGAATTTCGTTTCTATTGTTCACATTACTCTGCTTTTGAAATGTTATTGCTTTTGATTTCTTGTGACTTTCACTTCTCTGTACTCGATCTAGCGAAGTGTACACAGTTTAACAAAGTATACATATATGCACATACAGGGAGGAGCCCTGTTAAGTTGAAACGCTTATGCAGATCTAGATTTCAAGAGTAACTGACAATTTCTGTTGTGAACTCTTGAATACCGACACACATTATGTTTATGTTTTATTTTTTAACATTCTTTTGTACCTGCCTAGTTTTATGTCCTCTTCGATTAGAATAAAAATTGAACAATGAGTTTAATCATAATTTCATCAGGGGTTTGATCTGTGTGTATATATAACATTGCACCTCATAGCGTCTATATTATCATAAACATGATATGGGAAACCATAACAGAAGGAGAAATTGGGCTACAGGTTTTTGGGGTATACGAGAAATGCATCTACCATTCAAGTGCAAGTAATGCGTATAGAATTGATTAGGAATGTATTAATAAGTTTCATACTTTCTCCAAACTTTTAGAAAGTCTGTTTGTCAGACTCGAGCTAACATAAGTTTTTTTAATTTATGCAGAGAATTATCTATTATTGTTGTTAGGAACTTTTCGGGGATTCTAGATGTGGGTGTTGATCGTGGTTGGACTCTAAAAAACTCAAGGGATCAATCCGAAAAGATTCCTAATCTTGTAAAAAATTGCTATTCATACATTTGATATCTCCTTTATAGTTACCTTTGACTTCAAATCTTCTATATTTTCGGTTCGTATTTGCAGTTGAGGGCTTTATAGCCTCATCCTTGAAACTCCAATTAGATGTCCTGCTATGCGAAGTTTCTGCTTATTTCTAGTGATATTTCACAATGCTTCTAAAGTGTGGGAAAATTCATTTATCCGTCGATAACTTTGCTTTTCTTTTTATGATTGTGCTAGAAAATTATGGCATTGTTGTTCATTATGTTCTAGAGACTAGAAGGCTATCAGTAGCCCTTGCTAGCATGCACCAAGCCTGTTTATTGAATCCAATAGTAAACGGTGGCTATTCAAATTTGGAGCTAGCTTGTTATGGAATAAGCATGTATTACTTTCATTATTTTAAAATATTCTTTTTGCATATTTACCATTAATCATGTACTATCTAGAACATCAGATTCACCATATAACCTGCCATCAAAAGGAGACGAAAGCAAAAAAGGATACAGTGTTACTGTGCTTCCGTGCAGATTGTGTGTTATGCTAATAACTAGGAAGGGGGATCACAGATTGGAGGATTGTGAAGTTGTGAACCTTTCCAAGATCTATCAGCAACTCTCTGATAGAGCCCATACATTGTTTAACCCTTAAGCATATGTTTCATCCTTGCAGGCTTTGGTTTATTTATACTATAGTGCAAACTTACAAAGGAAGTGACCCTTGAGCAAGTCTCTTACAGAGTCCATACATTGGATAAGCATACAGCACTGCCAGTAGGCTTTGTTTCATCTTCTGGCTATATCTAAAGATGCGACTCCTTATTCTTGATTTCAGGCCTTTGTGCATCTTGTAGCATATCTACTTGCATTGAGGATTATGTTTGTACATTGTCCGACAGATATGACGATTCTAATTGTACTTTGCATATTGATAGGCATTGCATATGCCACTTGCCTTCTCCTTTGACATAGAAAGGATGCCAAAGCATATCTCTTTCTTAATTTTTGTTGTTGTTGGAAGTGCTTCTAGAAGACACCATGAGCAGTTGCACATCATAACCTGGACTCTCTTTGGCTTAGTTATCAGGTATCAGGGGTATCTATTCCACCAAATTCAATTGGACTTGGACCTAGCCTCACCCCTGTTTAATATGCCATTTGGGTGGGGCAAAGCACAATGAGAAGGAACCTTGTTGGACAGTTCAACTCTCCATCCACTTCACTGGTGTACCAAGGCCTTAATGGATGTTAATTTCTAGATTCCAGATCTGATTATAATTCCTAGTAATTTTTATAACTTGATTTCTACAATTACTGAATAAAATACACTTGGATTTTTAACTCAGAAAATGAAATAGCAGAAGCAAAATACAGGACATCTTTCACACAGAAAATTCTTCTCCAACTGATCTTGACTTTTAATTATTTGAACAGTGAGGCTCCCTTACTGGGAAATTGGCCTACAAAGAAAATTAGAAGAATTATTACAACAAATAACCCTGGCAAATATGCCCCTGAGAAATCTAATTTGCAGAAGTGTTGTAGTATGTACAGCCTGCGCACAACCTCTCTTTCACACATGCGGCCTACTGAAACTAAACCCGCATGGCATGTGTGACCTCGGCTCTCCTTGTACAGCCCCTGCAAAACTTCTGCTCAGAAATTGGTATGGCCTCCTCGCTGAAGAGCCTCCACTCAATCTCCTCTAGAATTTTCCTCTCACTGCTAAACACCTCTTTTCTCTTCAACTTCTCAATCTTTGTCAATTGTTATGTCTTTCTCCACTCCTTAGGCTTGCTTTTACAATTTCTCATTGAGTTAAATCCTGAACCCAAATGTCCAAAGTGATGAATGGCATTTGAGATTAACTATTGAAATTAAAACAAATTCACTCATGTAATTAAAATTACATTCCCTTAAATTTCCTACCTCAATAGCCAACATTAATTAATTAACTTAATTAATGTGCTTTTCTGATGTTAGACTTAGGCTAAATCCTAAAAAAAAATTCCTCAATAGATTGAACAAGTTTCCTAGGGAAGCTTTGGATGATTCCTGCATGCTTGACACCTAGCCAATGCAGAAATATATGTCCGCTCCTACAAACATCAACAATGTGTTCTTTTATGATTTTTCTTTATTCATTTTTAACCTTAATTATGTATGATCCAAAACCTCAAACTCACTCACCCTATACCCTCCCATCAAAAGGAAAAAAATACCCTCCAACCTCCTTCCAACAAGAAAAAAATGTTAAGAAAATGATATACTTGTTAAATTTTTGACCATGGTAAGTAAATTCTACACTTATATAAGTTAACATAAACCTATGTAGCCTATAAACTAAAGATCTCAATCAAAATAACAATCTCTAAAGACATTAATGTACAAACACACACTGTTGGAAATTACAAAGAGCAAATACACAATGTGGAACACCCAATGGTGTATCTATCTTCTATTCTTTGAAAGAAAATTAGTTAAATTGCTGTAGCTCAAAACTAAAACTGGCCAACCAACACATTGGTGAGCTTATGTCTCTTTTATAGAACAAGAGACAAATGGAAGATACAATGTATTTGGTCACATGCATGAAGTGCCCAAAGTGTCTCAATCAAACGCTAACCCTAATTTACTCTGTTGGTGCACCCTCATGCACCATACGTGGACAAAATGTTTTTGTTTGTGTACATCTTCTTTGACTTTTTATATTGAAAGCAAATATGCAATGGGTAGCCCTTAAGATAGTCTATCACTTTATAGCAAAAATACGTTTCAGAGATTTTCTGGATTTATGGCATTTCTGTAGAAGTGGGGCTTTTGTTGTTTCCATGTTATCCAGATGTCAGACATTTTCTGTGAAATCAACTGTTTGATATACTAGCGAACATTGTTTACAGAATTCATCCGTGTTTATATTCTAAAGGAGCAATCGCTGTCAAAGAGGTATTTCTATATCCAGGATGATATTTATGGATCATCGTTTTATGTAGTCACCTGCATCAGAAGAGAAAATTGGCCAGCATGTTTGCAATACCTGCTCAACTTGAACAATCTATCACTTGCTCTGATTATTATTATAGCGTTCCAAGACAGCGTGTTGAACTTGATTATTATTACAATGCTCCAAGACAATGTGTTGAACTTGATGCCATGTAACATTATGTTTCTGAAGCATTTTTTAGCAATGTAATATTATGGACTCTCATGAAGATCGCATGTTGCAGTAAGGAAAATAGAATTTCTCCAAAGTTACAGTTAACAATATTCTCCATGAAATGACAATCTATATCAGACAAATTGAGGAGAACTCTGTCTCAAAGTTGCCAGAGTTTCTCAACCCTAGCAGGGACTACCGCTACGATGGTGGCTCCCTTGTTTTCTTTAGCAATCCCCTCAATCTGTCGAAAATTAATTATTCTTATCCCATGTAAAAATGGTGGTTTTCCCGGATAAAGAATAAAAAGGTGGTTATGAAGAATTCATTTAACTTGTAACTATTTTATGGTGGGAACTATAATAATATTTCTACTCAGGTAATTACATTAGTTTTACAAAAGTTTCCAACGCAGTTGCTCTTTAGTTATAAAATATTATTTAATTGTACTGAGTAAAGTCATGGCCGACTTTCACGTCAATATCAAATTTACAACTTTTATTGTGAAAAATACTAATAAATAAAGGTCTTTCTAATTGTGAACTTGCTTGACCCAAAAATGATTATAATGGGATTCGATGGAATGATTTCAAATAACAATATTGGATTTTAAAAATTAAAAGATTTTAAGAAATGATTATATTTGAAAATAATTTGAGTTATAAAATACTAAAAAAAAATATGTTTAATTTTATAAAATTAATATTATTATAAAATATAACTTAATGGGATGATTTTCTTATTTTTTAGAATTTATGTTTTTATGAAACTATAATGGTTAATATTTTTAAATATAAAATTAAATCTAATCTCTCAAAAAATTTAGTCAAGTTTAAATAGTATAATTAATGGAGGATGGGTCTTGACATCAAGCCATTAATACACTAATAATTGTTTTTACGAGGGTTTATCTACCATTATTAAGTTTATTGGGTTTATCTACCATTGTTAATTTTATTTAGTTTAATCTAAATTGTTAAATATTAATTAAAATATTTTGAATCAGTTTGTAAAAGAACTGGAGAATCAGTTAAAGTAACTTTTGAAAAACAGTTATTGACAGTTCTTTCACCCTCTTCCCTCTTCTTTGAAACGGAGAAAGGAGAGAATTTTGGGGCGGTTGGAAAGGAGAAGAAAAAAACTGTATTGTGATTATTTTCTTCATAGAGATGAGCAAGTTAGCCAGTGGGAAAGGAATTGACATAGCAGTTGTGGGTACGTGATTTGAGGCTGGACATGTTCCTGATGCCCAAGGTACCAAACTGTTTATCATTGACAGAAGTGGAAGTGCTCGGAGGGAGATTTTGGACGTATTTTGCAAATCTAAGGCTGAGTGGAGAGACCTTCCAAATTAAAGGAGTTACATGCATGAATCACACTCATACAGAGAAACAGATAAGTAATATTATTGTGTCAGCAAATTATTATTAGGAAGGTATTATAATAGAAATTAAGTTAGCAGGCTAGGATGTTGTGTCAGCATTATTCTGTTATTGAAAAGAAACACACTCATTTAGTATATTGTATTACTATCAGTGGTATATATGTAACCAGAGCATACAAGAGATAACTAACATATCTACTTACATGGAAGTAATAACTATAGTCAACATTCTAATGTTTAATCATAGAGAACATTCTAAGCCTAACAACGAAGGACTTAATTCAAAGATTTAATATTCTGTCATGCACTTTTTCTACCAATTATATCACTGAACTTGTATACATCCTATTGAAAAATATTTGTAATATACACAATATGAGTTTCCCAGAATTTCCATTGTTAACTACCATTCATTTATGAGAAAGAAATCTATGCACGATAGTCGAACCAAACCTTATTATGGCATGGGATTGTAACTAACTGAGGAGTTAGGGCTTATCATCCCTTGGTCGAGTTCTGAAGAGAACCCACCATGAGCCAAGTACCCAGACTCTATTGAAAACCTTAAGACCCTTAAGTTATTAAACCAGAGACCATATTCAAGAAAGTTTGAAACATTGATATATAGAAACAGAGTAATGAAGACCATATTCATAACATCATTTAATTCATTTAGGGAAAAAGAAACCAATAATGCTCAGTTCAAGAAATTAAAATCAACCCAACATATATATATATATATAATATATATATATATATATATAATATATATATATATATATATATATATATAGAGAGAGAGAGAGAGAGAGAGAGAGAGAGAGAGAGAGAGAGAGAGAGACACACACACACACACACATATATATATATATATCAGAAGTCGAGTTATCACAGCAATTTGGACACAAAATTCAATTTATACTATGTATGCCAAAATGTACAGTTTGGTTCTCATAGAAACACTTGGAACCAAGGCGCTAGCTAAAGTATCATAGCGGTAAGGCAAAGGCTGACCCATTAAAATTAAATAATTATAACCCTAAAAGCAGAAGTATCTCGGCTGCAAGGCCTAATCTCATATTTAATTACATTTCCAAAACTCTCTATTCGTAGAGGTACGTCTCTAAATAAATCGAGCTAAAGGAGAGATTCTGAGTCCAACCCACTGGAAAAATGAGAAAGAACAAGCTTAGTTTGGAACATTGGTGCCACCCAAAAAGCCATGCCACAAGAAGAGTCTGGATCCTTGAAAAATTTACCTACATAGAGAACAACAAATATGAGGACATGAACCGATTATCATTGACCACCAATAAGAATCTTACAACAAAATAAGGGTTTTTACCTGGACCGAGATTAGCATTCCTCAAAGCTGTGACCAAAGCCTATAAGTGCACATAGAACCTTAGCGTTGAACTAGAAAATGAATTTCAACATAAACAGGTAAAGGATTAGGAATTACCTCATACTCTCACGTGAAATCGATCACTCCACCTGAAATGCATGTCCATTTTGTGGCAGAGACACCTGCGCAAGGGTAACAGTAAGAACCCTCGTCGGTCACCCATCAAATGCACATATATTCATTGTAAAGAAGTTTGAATGGAAGCTCATGAGCTGATAGTTTAAGGTTTGTCGATAACTATAGGATGAAGGATTCAAGCATGGTGGATCATGAACCAGGCTACCCCTTCTGCCACAGAGCTATAAAGTTAAAAACAACAGTCAAATGAACCTTTCATCACTAAAGAAAATCCTTATCATATTCCATTAGCCCTAAATCGTCGAGACCAAAGATTGGTCTAGATCCAATGGTGGAGATCGTGCCATCTGGATTAGTTCGAGACTCTTTCGAATGGTAGAGTTAAGGCTTATCAATGTCGAGTTGTGTGGCCAGTAGGGAGAGGGACAACGATGACAGAGGGGGGCCTCGGGACTCTCCCACCTTAATGCGGAGGGTTACCTCGAGGTATGTCCGCTCAGGCGACATTAGTGTAGGTACAATGACATAGATGATGTGGAGTCCAGCAAGGATTTTGTTCCGCAGTGTCAACCATATATTAGCGCTAACAAACCCATGAACTATATGGGTAATTAAAATTCTAGAAAACCCTTAAAGATGTTTGGATTATGAACTGGTGTCAAATCAATTAACCTTCACATCATTTAATTAATCAAATAACTTGTTTTATTAGTATTAAAAAAAAAGATTGGGATATGGATGTTACAAATGGTATCAGAGGCCAGGCTCATATACTGAGACTTCTGGGTTAGTCTAGTATATTTAATTAAGTTTTTGATATATGTGTATTGATGCAAAAAAAAAGCTGAGTTTGGATATAGATAAATAGAGAGAGAGAGAGAGAGAGAGAGAGAGAGAGAGAGAGAGAGAGAGAGAGAGCTCAGCACCAAGAATTAAAAATGCAAAGGAGCCCCAGATCAGCAAGCCAATCGGAAGTGCCTTACGTGGAAGCCAACCCATAATTATGGGTACTACTGGGAGAAGAATCATGGCAATCCAACACTTCCCTACTGGAAACAGTGCAAAAATTACGAGTAGAGATGATGAACTTAAGGACAGACAATGAATGGCTAAGACAGAGAGAGGAGAAGATCCTTAAAAGTTTGTCTGATTGATAAAATCAGTAGGGTCCAAACCCCAGTACAGAGAATAGGGAGAAGACCCCAACTACCCATAATGGGGAGGATAATGCAGAATTAGCAGAAGGCTATAAGGAGGAAGAAGAAGGGCATTCAAATAACATTTCTGATCAAAGGAAGACAAAAAGACAGAAGACAGAATTACAAGGCAAGTTTAAGAAAATCAAACCGTTATTGTTTGAAGGAGAATCTGAAGAAGTGATGGAAGCCCGGCTGGTCAAAATGGGTAAATATTTTCATATTTATGAATATACTGACAAACCTAAAGAACGGTTGGAAGTTTACTAATTATGGGGAAAGGCCACCCTCTGGTGGGAAGAAATTAAAATGGTGAGGAAGATTGATGAGGAGCAAGTAACGTGACAAGAATTCCAGAAAAGTTTTTAAAGATAAATACCTAACTGAATGTTACTATAATGAAAAAGCAAAGGAGTTCCATGAGTTAAGACTGGGA
The DNA here is from genome assembly GCA_000404065.3 of Pinus taeda. NCBI lineage: Eukaryota > Viridiplantae > Streptophyta > Pinopsida > Pinales > Pinaceae > Pinus > Pinus taeda. The sequence continues at coordinate 590,175 of APFE030920864.1, forward strand.
GCCTTAACCATCGATGAGTATGTAAAACGGTTTACTTACTTGTTATGATACGTTCCGTATATGTAGGAGGAAAAAGCTAAAATTCAGCAATTTATTAGAAGTTTGCCCAACTTCATGAAGGAAAAATTAGAATTTGGTTATCCTAGAACAATGGACGATGTAGTGCGAAAATCCCACATCTGTTAATTACCAGATGAAACAGAAAAATGAATGACCTAAAGGAGCCATTGACAACAAAATGAGGAACTTACCACCAAACAGGCAACCAAAAGTCATAAATGGTAGAAATAATAAACAAAGGAATTTTGGAAATTTTACAAGAAGTCTACCATAAGCTTAGACATATATCAAGAATAGACAACCTAAGGGGGTTGGCAAAACTACTACTGACCAGCTGCCACTGCAATGTTGGGGATGTGGGGAAGCACATTATTGCAAGAACTTCCCACACAAATCTTGAACTAAACAACTTTCGAACATGCAAGAAGCCTCCATAGTGGGAGATATTGCAAGGATCATGCCTAGAATTAATGTTGCCTTAGATGATCATCAAGCAGAATATCAACCCACCATGATCAAATGTGAAGGTATGATTGTTGATCAAAATGTTTCTGTTTGATTTGACCTAGGTGCTAGCCTAAGCTACATTAGTCCTATTGTGATAGAAAAATGTCAGCAAAGTTGTAAAATCAAGAAGTCTTGGCTAGTTCAACTAGCAACCAAAACAAAAAGGAAGGTGTCTATGAAAATAGAAAATTGCCTTATAACAGTTTCAGGACAGCCCATCCATGTTGATCTAAATATCCTTCCCCTGGGTCCATATGACGTATTAATAGGGATAGATTGGTTGGAAGGTCGTTGGTCCCTGGTGGATTGAAAATCAGAATATGTAAGTTATCTTACCGAGTGTGGGCAATGAAAAGAAATTCAAGGAATCAAGAAGAATATCAAATTACGCCCTATTACAGCCAACCAGCTCAAAAGATGCATAAGGAAGGGTTGCCAGATTTATGCTATCCAAGTAGGGTACAATAATGACAGAAATAAGATGACCTCTTTAGAGAATATTCCTGTAATTCAATAATTCATGGTCATGTTTCCTGAATCCATTCCTGGATTGCCGCCTAGGCATGATATCGATTTTACCATTGCAGTGCTACCTAGAGCACCCACTGTTTCGAAAGCTCCCTACCGCATGAGCATTCTTGAGTTAACAAAGCTCAAAATGCAGCTTCAGGAATTGTTATATAAAGGTTACATTCGCCCTAGTGTATCCCCTTAGGGAGGCCTTGTACTATTTGTACAAAATAAAGAATGGAACCTTAAGATTATGCATTGATTATCTTCAGCTAAATAAGTTGGCCATCAAGAATAAATACCCTTTACCTCGTATAGATGATTTATTTGATCAAGTGTAGGGAGCTAGCGTGTTCTCCAAAATCGACTTAAGGTCTAGTTACCACCAAATCAGAATAAAAGATGAAGACATCTGAAAAACCACATTATGAACTTGTTATGGGTATTACGAGTTCGTGGTACTACCTTTCAGCCTTACTAATGCTCTAGCCACTTTCATGAGCCTAATGCATGACATTTTCCATCCATTTCTAGATAAATTTGTACTCATTTTTATTGATGATACACTAATCTATTCAGAAAATCAGGAGGAACATGAGCAACACTTGAGAACAGTATTGCAAATTTTGGGAGATAACCATATGTACGCAAAATTTAGAAAGTGCGATTTTTATAAAATTCAAATCCAGTACCTAGGCCATGTAATATTAGCAGAAGGAATAGCGATGGATGCATAAAAGATCAAACTATTATGGAATGGACCACACCAAAAAATGTTGCCGACATAAGATCCTTCTTGGACCTAGCAGGCTAATATCGTCGACTTATTAAAGGCTTTTCAAAAATAGCTTTTCCGATGACTTCACTTCAAAAAAAGGGGCGTGCTTTCCACTGGACAATGGAGTGCCAGCAAAGTTTTGAGCAGCTAAAGCAACTTCTTACTACCGCCCTGGTGCTAAAAGTAGTAGATCTGGAAAAATCCTTTGGAGTATGTATAGATGGAAGTAAGGAGAGTGTCGATGGAGTATTAACATAGGAAGGAAATGCCATAGCCTATGAGTCATGCAAACTAAAGGATTATGAGTAATGCTACTGTGCTTATGATCTGGAGTTGACTGCAGTAGTGCATGCATTAAAAATATGTCAACACTACCTTCTGGGAAAGAAATTTTTGTTATTAACTGACCACAATAGTCTTACAAATTTCGTTAACTAATCTAGTTTAGATGCTCAGTAGGCCGGATGGACCGCATTCTTGAGCGAATTTGACATTGACATGAAACACCTCAAAGGAAAAGAAAACCGGGTAGTAAACGCTTTAAGCCAAAAGGTACATTGCATTTATGAAGTAAAATTCAACCAAGCACAATCTAACCTACCAAAGGTTATCTGAGAGGCATCCCTCAAAGAACCAGAATATACATTCTTATGGCAGCAAGCTTTTGAAGCTTAGGCAAAAGGGAAACAATCTGATTATGGAATTAGCCCCGAAAAAATGTTAACATTTAGAAATAGAATTTATATTCCTAACCAAAACGCTATTAACCAATTGTTGTTTGATGAGTTTCATAGGAAGCCTTATGCCGCTCACACGGGATACCAGAAACTATCTTCTACTATCAAAAAAAGCTATTTATGGCCAGGCTTAAGAAAAGATGTGGCTGAATATTTATCCAAATGTTTAGAGTGTCAATTGGTGAAGGCGGAAAATCAATATCCTATTGGTCTATTGCAACCATTACCCATCCCTGAATGGAAATGGGGGATAATCAATTTAAACTTTATTACTAGATTACCTCGTACTAAAAATAAACATGACTCAATCATGGTTGTGGTGGACAAACTAAGCAAGATCGCTCATTTCATTCTCGTAAAATCCACCTATAAAATGGTGGAGATTGCAGACATATTTATGAGAGAAATCTTCTGATTACACAGGATATCTCGAGTTGTGATCTCTGATAGAGATGTAAAATTTACATACGCATTTTGGAAAACCATATTTGCAAGGTTGGGCACTCAAATTCAATTAAGCACTGCCTACCATCCATAGACAGATGGTCAGACAGAGCGAGTGAATCAAGTCTTGGAAGAAATGTTGAGAATGTCTGTAATGCAAAAAACACAGAAATGGGAGGATTACCTCCACTTGGTAGAATTCACATACAATAATGGACATCACAAATCATTGGGTATAAAACCTTTTGAAGTACTATATGGTCGAAAGTTTTGGGTACCCATGGACTAGAATAGTCTGAATAATAAATTAGCATTGGGTCCTAATATGTTAACTGAAATGGAGGCCACTATTAAGAAGGTTCGCCAGAATTTGAAGGCTGCTCAGGATAGGCAAAAGGTTTATGCAGATAAGAAAAGAACTCATAAAGAATTCCAGTTAGGGGATCACGTGTACTTGAAGTTTAAACCTCGAAAAATGACTTTACAATGGAAAGGTTGTGTGAAGTTGGAACCATGGTACTGTGGGCCTTTTCATATTTTAGAGTGGATTGGGCCCATTGCATATAAGCTAGCACTCCCGGGCCACATCTGAGTCCACAATATCTTCCATGTATCCTTTTAAAAAAAATATATTTATATGACCCTCGACATATTATTAACTAGGAAAGAATTCAGGTAATGATAGAATGAAGTCTATATATTAAGAATTGTTGTTTATAGAAATTTTCTCCTAACAAATTATGAATGTGCAGGTAGAACCCTAGGGAGAATTTATGGTAGAGCCTCTTCCTTTCCTCGATTGGAGAGAAACGACCCTGCGGAGGCAAGCCATCACCCAAGTTAAAGTGTAGTGGAAGCACTTTGGCCCGAATGAGGCTACCTGGGAGGAAGGGGAAGCCATTCAAAAAGTCTATCCTACATTGTTTACTTAAGGGAAATAACACTAGAGACGGTGTTCCTCTCAATGGGAGGGAGTTGTAATACCCAGTGATACATCAACAATTGTTTTTACCAAGTTTTATTTACCACTGTTAATTTATTTAGTTTAATGTGAATTGTTAAAAAATTTAGGCTGAAAATCTAGAACAGAGGTTGTTAAATATCAATTAAAATATTTTGAATCAATTTGTAAAAGAACCAGAGAATCAGTTAAATTAACTTCTGAAAAAAAGTTTTGAGAGTTATTTCACCCTCTTCCTTGAAAAGGAAAAAGGAGAGAATCCTGGGGGGTTGGAAAGGAGAAAGAAAAAATTGTAATGTGATTATTTTCTTCCTAGAGCTAAGCAAGTTAGCCAATGGGAAAGGAATTGAGATAGCAGCCGTGGGTATGCGACTTGAGGCTGGACATGTTCCTGATGCCCAAGGTATCAAATTGTTTATCATTGACAGAAGTGGAAGTGCTCAGAGGGGGATTCTGGACATAATTTCCAGATCCGGGGCTGGGTGGAGAGACCTTCCAAATTAAAGGAGTCACATGCGCGAATCACACTCATACAGAGAGACATATAAGTAACATTATTGTGTCAGCAAATTATTATTAGGAAGGTATATATTGTTTACTATTATAATAGAAATTAAGTTAGCAGGCTAGGATGTTGTGTCAACATTATTATGTTATTGAAAGGAAACATAAATACAGTCTTTTTGTATATTGCATTGCTATCAGTGGTATATATGTAACCAAAGCATATAAGAGATAACTAACATATCTACTTACATGGAAATAATATCTCCAGTAAACATTCTAATGTTTAATCACAGAGAACATTCTAAGCCTAACAATGAAGGACTTAATTTAGAGATTCAATAGTTTATCCTGGACTTTTTGTACCTATTATATCACTAAACTTGTATACAGTCTATCGAAAAATATTTGCATTATACTCAATATCAGTGTCTTAGAATTTCCATTGTTAACTACCATTCATTTATGAGAATGAAATCTATGCAGGATAGTCAACCCAAACCTTATTATGGCATGGGATTGTAACTAACTAAGGAGTTAGGGTTTATCAGCCCTCGATCGAGTTCTGAAGAGAGCCCACCATCACCCAAATACCCAGATTCTATTGAAAACCCTAAAACCCTTAAGTTATTAAACCAGAGACCGTATTCGAGAAAGTTTGAAACACCGATATATAGAAACAGAGTAACAATGACCATTTTCATTACAACGTTTAACTCATTCACGGAAAAAGAAACCAAGAATGCTCAGTTCATGAAATTAAAATCAACTGCATTATATATATACTATATATATATATAAATATTAATATATATACCAGAAGCCGAGTTATCACAGCGATTGGACACAACATTCAATTTATACTATGTATGCCAAAATGTACAGTCTGGTTCTCATAGAAACACTTGGAACCAAGCCACTAGCTAAACTGTCATAGCAGTAAGGGAAAGGTCGACCCATTAAAATTAAGTAATTATAACTTTAAAAGCAGAAGTATCTTGGTTGCAAGGCCTAATCTCATATTTAATTACATTTCCAAAAATCCCTATTCCTAGAGGTGTGTCTCTAAAGAACTCGAGCTAAAGGAGAGATTATGAGTCCAACCTACGTGGAAAAATGAGAAACATCAAGCTTAGTTTGGAATGCTAGCGCCACCCAAAAAGCCATGCCACGAGAAGAGTCTGAATCCTTGAAATATTTACCTACATAGAGAACAATGAATATGAGGACCTGAATCAATTATCACTGACCATCAAATTGAATCTTACAACAAAATAAGGGTTTTTAACCTGGACCGATATTAGCATTCCTTGGAGTTGTGGCTGAAACTTGTTAGTGCACATAGAACCTTAGCATTGAATTGGAAAATGAATTTCAACATAAACTAGTAAAGGATTAGGCATTACCTCATACTGCCATGTGAAAACAACCGTTCCACCTAAAATGCAAGTCGATTATGTGGCAGAGGAACCTGCGCAAGGGTAGTAGTAAGAACCCTCGTCGTCTGCCCATCAAATACACATAGATTAATTGTTAAGAAGTTTGAACGAGGGCAAATGAGCTAATAGTTTAAGGTTTGTTGATACTTGTAGGATGAAGGATTCAATCATGGTGGATCATGAACGAGGTTACCCCTTCTACCGTAGAGCTATAGAGCCAAAAACAATAGCCAAATGAACTTTTCATTGCTGAAGAAAAACTTTATCATATTCCGTCAGCCCTGAATCATTGAGACAATAGATCGGATCCAACAACGGAGATCGTGCCATCTACATCAATTTGAAACTCTTCTGAATGGCTGAGTTAAGGCTCATCACCACCGGGTTGTGTGGCCAACAGGGAGAGGGACGACAATGATAGAGGAGGGCTGCGGGACTCTCCCACCTTAATGAGGAGGGTTACCCCGAGGTAAGTCTGCTCAGGAAACATTAATGCAGGTACAACAACGCAGATGACGTGGAGTCCAACAAGGATTGTGTTCTGCGGTGTCAACCATATATCAGCACTAATGGACCCGTGAATTATGTGGTAGTGAAAATTCTAGAAATCCCTTAAAGATGTTTGGATTATGACTTGGTGTCAAATCAATTAACCTTCACATCATTTAATTAGTCAAATAACTTGTTTTATTAGTCTTCAAAAAAAATTGGGATACGGATGTTACAGCGACCTAGTATCAAACCTCACGTGGGGTGTTGTGCTATGGGGAGGAGACATGCTAAAACATCTAGAGTAGCTAAGAGTGGGTTGGTGTGGCCCAGACTTGGTGCAATCCGAGATGACTTTAATGACTTAAATACCCGAGTCACAGTTTATCAAACCACATATCAAATATAAAAAATCACAAACAACTAAAAAAACATTTCAAAATTTTTATAAAATATATAATTTTAAATTATTTCGAAAAAAAAAAATATATTAAATTAAAATAAAATTAACTCCCAAAAAAATCTTGCTATAACAAAATCATCAACGAAAGAGAAAACAGAGAGAAAATATGCCCAAAATTTACGCGAAAAGTAACCTCTTTATGTTATTAAAGAAATGACAGACACAAAATTGCCAAGTGTCCTCGTTGATGTAGCAACCTAGAGACTTTAACCTTAAAGAAACGAAAGAGCGTATTGGAAATTTGGAAAAAAAGAGAAACGACGATTTACATGGTCCCATAAGCTTCACTGTTATTTAAGCAATGTCGTAATGCCCGTCACTTTTTTCATTTTAGATTAGTTGTCAAATAGTTTCCGAAAGAAATTTCGAATACGTTTTTAAAGGGAGGAAGCGAGGAAAATGGTCTCTCTAATGTCAAAATTCCATCTTGGATCATGATCGATAATCAGTAAGTATTTAAATATTAATCTATTTGTTAATATGTTAATGATATTTAATAATTATTTCAATATTAATATATTTTTCAAATTAGTTAAAAAAAATGTTGTTTAATTATAATATTATTGGAGAATTTGGAAAAGAAATTGTATTTATGAGTAATATTCTTTTAGAAATAAGCAAAGTTTAATGATGGCCAGCTTAATTTGAGAGTGTTGACTTACAAGTCATTTCTATTCACAAGCAAGAAATCTTGTATATATATATATATATATATAAAGTTACAAGTTTTTTTTGAGGAGTTTGAACAACTTTTTAAGAAATGGGATTTGAATCTTAAGTAAATCTCATAATTTGATTGAGATATCATAATCACATCAAACATCTAATAATAATACACTCTAGCATAATCTACATTTTTCCATTAATTCTAAGTAGCCCCCTTAATGGAGAAATGGATCATAATACTTGTTGGTCTTAGTCTGAGTAAGGCTTTACAATTTAACCTTACAATTTCATGTTTACCTTTCTTGCTTTTAAATAATGATGTTTTTCCCTTAATTTCTTCAATTGCATCACGTAACTAGGTTGAGCTCTTCTTCTCATTCTCTTTAATAATTCATTAGGTCCTTGAGGCCAAAAATGTTCTTCAATAGTTGCAGATTCTTCAATACATGCATAAGTGAGTTGTTGTGCTTTGTCATTACCTTCGCCTATACCTTGTTCGGTGGATTGCTGCCGTATTAGCTTATAATAATGTCTAATCTCTTTTGGACTCCAATGAACCTCTTTACTTTATTCATTGTTCATGCACTCTTGAAATTCCTTGATTCTTTATATGTAGTTGTGACTTTTGTGCAAGTTTTGTGTAAGTTTTATCAAGACATAGTGTTTTAATCCATTCTTTAATAGATTGTAGCTCTTCTTTAAATTTTGTTATTTCTTCCTTTTCACTACTAATATCTGCACAATTAACTTTTCCATTTAACAAATTATTTATTAGTTTATTCTCCTGCAACATTTGTAACCAACTTTCACTTGAAAATTTTTCACCAACATATAATAGTTCATAAATTGTAGCACATTCATCATTAAATATTGAATCACAATGAGTTTCCTTACCATCAAAATGTGATTTTACTATCAAATGTTATTTTACGGTCATCAGCAAACATACTTTCAACAACACCTTCATCTTCAACGATCACACTGCATTCGATTTCGGTTTGATTCAAATCTATATGCGACATTTCATATGTCTCCTCTACCCTATGATACTTTATCATGGATTATTTAAATTCTTTTCAGAATCGTTTTTTTACTTTTCTTACCCATAATTTCCTTCTCCTTTTTGTCTTCTTTAAATATGATATGTGTCCAGTCCTCTCAACTTCAATGGCAACATATTCATTTTTTTTTAAATTACTAGGAACAATTCTCAAACAACATATACAATTTAGTTGGCATCGATCCAAGTTTCAATCCCATCATTCATCTTAGACAGAAAAATCAAATTTCGAAATGTACCTGATCCAAAATGTCTTCTCAATGTAGGATGCAAATGTTTATTCATAGAACTTTATGTCACAGGTTTCAACGCACAGACCAACGACAAAGGCTCCCCTTCTTGACCAATGCTCCTACTTCGCATCTACATGCAGTTCCTTGTCACGGCAAGCTTACACATAGTACGCTTCCACGCAAATGATCCCTCACAAGGATCTTCACAACTAAAATTTCACCACACACGCTAACATACTCTGCTTGGACACAACTCTGGCAGACAGTATAACTCGAGAGAAACAGAAGAATAACCTTACCACAGCTATAGCACTTTCATCAACATAGTCACTTCAATGCATCGAAGATAAAGCCTCTACTACGTTCTGCAGCACAAAATTTTCCGTTGCTCCTTCAATCTTGAAACACAAATATTTTGATATTCAGTGGCTGCAAAACAGGTTCCTCGAAAACGAAATTTGCTCCATACTAGCGGAACGTCCAAGACACAGTTACGGTGGGTGCCAAGCTTAATCCTCTTTCTCCATCTCATCTCAGTCCATGTAAGGATGGACGAACGTAGAGGCAATCAAGCAAATGATTTAGCAGCCACACCAGTCGACTCACCAATCACCAAACAACTCAACAAACAGCAGCCATGGCTTCTACCCCACACTGGTCAAACTAGACCTCGCTACACGACAGCTTTCCTTCTCGGCTACTGGCCCAAATTGGTCCTCTGGCGCTACCTCAACGCTTTCAGCAATCCACACTGCAAAATCTTCTACCTGGCACAACTCTGCTACCACTAACTTTGTCTACCCACACTCTATCTCCGCCAATGTGTTCTACAATCCACAATGCTGTTACCAGTTCCCAGATCGGCTCCACAGCTCATAGCTCTGCACAACCTACCTGGTTCGTCTAAGTGAACTTTTAGTCTCGTACTCACAATCAATAAGTTCCATATAATAAAATTATGAAACTTGGAAAATATAATTCCTACCTCATCAATTCTAGAATGAGTATGTTCGTAATACTTAAGAGTTTGTTGAGGTTGTCTTTGATGTGCTCATCAATTCTAGAATAAGTATGTTCGTAATACTTAAGAGTTTGTTGAGGTTTAGTTGACTGATAGATTCTTTCCAGCTAGTTAGCTTCCTAGATTAGTGTTAGTGTGTGGTTGAGATATTCACTCAACCAAGAAATTGCATGTTCAAGATAGACTAACTATCTCGAGACACACTTGAAATTGCATGTTCAAGATAGACTAACTATCTCGAGACACACTTGAAATTGCATGTTCAAGATAGACTAACTATCTCGAGACACACTTGAAATTGCATGTTCAAGATAGACTAACTATCTCGAGACACACTTGAAATTGCATGTTCAAGATAGACTAACTATCTCGAGACACACTTGAAATTGCATGTTCAAGATAGACTAACTATCTCAAAACATAGCTGGATATATTTATATTGTAGCATCATTCTCTGTGAATACACATACAATCACTCTCTGTGAATACACATACAATCACGCTTGAAAGCCTTGTCCGCCCAAGTTTCTGGTCTCCTTGATATTATTTATTTTCATTAATTATTTTCAATTAGCATCAAAGCTCTTAGGTAAGAGAATTTGAGAAATTGTTTGTGTTGAATTGCTAGACTAAATTGTTTGGAGCTGTAAAATTTTAGTATTGTTCTCTACCATAAAATTATGTGTCTGATCTTGCTATTATGAGATTAATGTGTGAGAATCAAGAGGGATAGAGTTTTTGATCATATGGTCTCCATCAAATTCAAATATGAGATTTTGTAAAGAAGTTGTTGCTCCTTGCAGACATCAAGTTTTGTTCTGTCTAGTAAGTTTTGCTTTGTCATGACGGTCCTGACGTTGTACATTACCACCTACAGCCGGGAACAGCCTCAGTAGTTTTGCGATCAGCGTACGTTGGGAGATTTCGTTGTTCAGCTTCAGTCACCACTTTGAGATAAGCCAAAGGACCAAAGGTTTAGGTATCCATTTTGCGGATTTTACAGCTCTTAAAACCTGCAATACAAATTCTTTCGGCGTAGACACCGTTTTCGTTTTTGTTTGTAGCAACTAAGAGGAATCGAGTATTTTTGGAACGAGTCGATTTTGTTTTGAATGCTTTTCAATTTATAAGGCTCCCACTATAGTATGGTTGAGAGTTGATTCAGTGAGGGGGTTCAGCAAGAGCATGCGGCAAAAAGGGGAGCCATTGTCACATAATCTACTTCAGCAAAGTAAGAATGATATGTCACCACAAATTCTTCATCAGTGATCTGATATGAAATTTCAAATTAAGGTGCAGTTTAGATGATTGCCATCAATTGCAATGAAACTGCTATCACTTTGATTTTTAATTAAGATCCATATTTCCATTTCTAAAGGAAGTTTGGAATCGATTCGGCGGGATTCGAAATTCTGACTTCTCTATAACTTTCTCTTACCGCCTTAGGTGATTGTCTATTTCTATGGTTTGGTCCTTTCTGAAATACGCATTTTGTTCCATGGAGAAGATTTCGTGGTCATTTCGGAGGGTTTAAGAGCACAATACATTTTATAAGTGTTTTATTTTTAAGGTTTAGCCTTACGTTTTGGGGTATTGTATATTGATTCTTGAACACTAGCAATGCTCAACAAAGAAGAAATCAAAGAGAAGGGTAAGAATTTAGAGGGCACCATTGTTGTTGCCCATGCATGTCCCTCACTCGACTACACAAGAACCTCGGAACGAGTCGTGCAGTGGTGATGTGGATTTTTACTCGCCATTTCAGTTGCACTGTCAGATTCAGTCCGAAGACTTTGATAGAAATTCGTTACAACGCTCAACAAACCTTGGTATTTTGGCAGCCATATCGTAAGCAACGAAACCATCGAGGAGGAAACCAGTGTGACCTGCGTAAGCGCCAGCATGGAAAAGAAGCCCTGTTCAAGAGCCTTGCATTAAGTTCTCCATGTGAAGTTCTGTGGAAAAATTGACCTGCATGAAGTTCTGTGAAAAGACCCGCGTTGGAAGACCTCATGCGTTGACAAATTATATGGTGCGTAAATTAAATGATGTGTAATCTCTTCATTAACGAATTACATGCATAAATGTAAAGTTTAAAAGAGGACAACCTTAATTCACTTTTGATAAAATGACCATAAAATTCATTAATTGTTTTTAATGGAACTTAAAAAAAAGGGGATTAAAAATATTAAAGTGTTCTATGGAACTTTAAAAAGGGAGACATAATTGATGTGAATAAGGTGTATTTTTAATTAAGGGATTACGTGTGATTTTTGGGAGATGTAAGGAGTGGATATAATAATTTTGTTGTATGGGAGTTATAGGGGTGAAGATTGGAGTAGTTTATTTAGGCAGAAGAATTGCCCGGTTTCTATCGCCACTCCAAAAATTGACCGGCTCTGGCTGTCGGCAATCCCTCCGCCCTCAGCCACCCTCCCCTAGCTTCGCCACCCTCTTCTTCCGCTCTGCATTCACTTCCTGATTTTTCCATGCAGATAGGATCGGAGCTGGTAATCCTGAAATTTTGCTCACAGATCGTCGTCGCGGAGGAATAATGACATTGCCAATTCGAAATGGAGGAATTGCCCGATCATGGCCTACTCACTCACCTTCCTCCTTGACTCGGCCCCTCTCGCTCTGCAATTCCTCCGCTTTGCTGCTCGCCACCCAGGTACACTGGACTAACACACCATACCCAAAAAAATGTCATTTGTAATTGAAGTATCAAGTTTGATGACTATTTAAATTTCCAGTTGAAACATCAGAATTACCGCAGACAGTCCAAATACCAGAATTGCAGCAGACTACTGAATTTTTTTCAGAGAAACAGAGCCAATGTTTGCGGAAGCACTCGTGCTTTACAAGCCCATAGATCCCCTAAGAAAGAAGACATAGTTTGTTACTGCCTCGCGTATAGATTTGTTAATCATTTTCTAATGATTCCGTTGCAAATAGATCCCCTAAGAAAACCATTTAAAGCTCTATGGGTCATTGTTAATTGTCAATATAACAAAATAATCTCCATTTTCGTTTCTTACTTAGTTCATCAATTCTCGCATTTTTTTGGTGGAAAGCGTTTATGAGAAGAAGCTATAGATTTGGTAGGGGATCCTGGTAGGAAAAGGTACCCATGACTGATTGATTGCATTCCACTGGTGAATTCTCACAAATCTCCATTTCTATTTGAAAACCAATTGAATCTTGAGCGTTTCTTTCACTAGATCCATCTGTTAAAAAAATAGTTGTGACGAATTGGGCAAGACAGCTAACTTCAAATCAGCTAGCTTGGCTGAGGTGTTTTTGCCATAGTTTGTTGCAGCCTCACATATAGATTTGTTAATCATTTTCTAATGATTCCATTGCAAATAGATCCCCATGCGAAAGCCATTTAAAGCTCTATGGGTCATTGTTAATTGTCAATATAACAAAATATTGACAATTACGTCGTCATCCTTTCATTAGATTGTTAATTAGGTCATCATCCTTTCATTAGATGGAAAAAGAGGTTAATAAGGTCATCATCCTTTCATTAAGATACGTTAATTTTTTCAAGTGGCTAGCCGAATATTGTTATATAGTGGGATTCTAGCTATTAATTAAAGGGAATTATCGAATAGGCCCAGGTTTCAATTCTGTACACTCATTTATTTATTTTTCTCTCTTACACCCCAACATTCTACAATCAAGATGGCCATTAAGCCTGCAAAGTTTGACTTCCATTTTTTTCCCGGATGAATCTGCATTTATTAACAATAAGAAGATGACAGATTCATATATTTTTCAATGTTTCTAATACTATGCCTTCATATGCAATGTCTAGATTGGGATTTGAATTCATGTTGGAATTTCCTACTCGGTACTCAATAAATTTGAACATCAGATAAACCTAGGCTTGTGTTTTCTGGGATTTTTCACTAAAAAGACATGGTTGTTTAAATTGGGATTTAGCTAACCAATATTCTTATAATCCCTGCTAAAACCTACATTATATTCTGTGAAGGCTTCCCACCTTAGTTGTGAAATCAATTTTATCTGATTTCTCTGAGAGTTTACAGTGGGCTACAACATCACAATAATGTAATCTGTATTCAAAGATCTAGTGAACCATGTATCCCAAATCCAAGTGCTCTGAACAAAAAAAACTGATCAAGGGCAATAGCAGAATATCAACCCTACCTACTTTGGCAGCATCATGATTCACAAGTTTACTAGTGGGTTTCCCCATCTGTATCTAGCTCATTATTGTCCATAACTTTTATTTACCTATTCGTTCTAGTTAGTTAGTATAAGTTTGTAGAATTATCTATGTTTCCTTAATCCAATGATTAATTATGAAAATTATGGAGAGGATTTCTCAATTTCAAAAATAAATCCTTTGCCATTCAGATATAACTAATCAATCATCCAATTGTTATTTTTTTGTATTTGGAGTGTTAAATTTGCTATTATATCAAAAATTTTGAACGTTAGTAAAGTTTCCAATCGTTATCATTACCTTTTTGAGTGGTCTCGGATAAATCTTAAAGTAACAAGAATGAATTCCAACAAAATGAATGTGAAAATCTAGCCTGGAAAAACCGTTTCATATGTTGGAAACACTGAGTAAAAATGTATGAGAGCATAGTTGATTTTTGGTAATAGGGATTTATGATTATACTTCGCTAGACATCTTTGATCTCATTTCTCTCCAAGTCCCGGCATAAGTAGTCTATACTCTAGCATTCTGATGCAGAGAATGAGATCGTATTCATAGACCATTCAAATTTCACATAATTATGTGTATGTTTCTTTATTTTGGAATAGATCGTATTTATATAGCATTCAGAGTTCACATAATTATGTATATGTTTCTTTATTTTGGAATAGAGGGTTTATTTTTTTTATTTTAATTATTAGTGTGTTAATTAACTACTTGCATGAAAGAAAAGAGAGTTAGAAATGAAAGGATGACGACCTAATTAACCTCTTTTTCCATCTAATTGAAGCAGCAAGCATTAAGAAAATTTTTGAATTTCCCTTTAACGAGTAAGCAAACTAGGAAGGGAACCTAGGGTTTATTACTATCCTAGGTGCTTGAAAGCATTTAACCCTCATATACTGTAAGTCTATCTCAAGCTACAAGGGCTTAAAGGAAAAGAGTCAAACAAGAAGTAGCAAAGAGGGTTAGAGTCTAGACCCTACTCTATGTACTTGTGTAGAACTTCTCACATTTTGAAAACAAGTTTAGATATGCTATCTCCTCATGAAATGAACAATAGCAACAAACAAATTACACAACTATAGATGAATCAGGAAAATGAAAGTATGCATGACCTGTATGCCCTCGGTTGTGAAGGTTATCTCCTCATCCAAAGATTTGCATTGGACTCCCTTTAAGTAGGAGAGATTGGATGACTAGATGTGAATAAGGGACCATGTCAACAACTCAATCAAACTAACCTAAGCAGCAAATGGAGGGTTAAGCTAAAAGGAGAGGAAGAGAGCAACTGTAAAAACCTCCAAATAGGTGGAGGGTTCATAGAGACAACAAACACCAGCAAGCCCAAGAGAGGAAGGAGATCATGAGATCATTGCAGAGTGTTCAAATTGACAATTTTGGTATTTCCAAGAGTGAGAATAGAGACCATTGGATAGGCGGCTTTTTGAAAAGAGTCAAATGATAGATTTTGACTGAATGTACATAGTCAAATGGGCCTAACCATAGGTAATTTCCAAAAAGCCCACTCTCTGTAATGCAGGAAAGTGTGGAAGCTGGAAACAGGAAACAATATATTACTCTTTGTTTCTCTCACACACAAAATCAATTTCTCCCTGTCAGAAACTCATTGATAGAGATGGAATTTATTTTTTCTGGCTGATGAGTTTTTTCTTTTTCAGAAGTAGGAGGTAGTACCTGAAACATTAGAAGATTTAGAACCAGAATCCTCATTGGAGGGTAAATTATTTTGGTGAGAATGCTTTAGCAGTATAAAAGCTTCCACATCCAATGAAATTTATGTTGGAACCCCAAACTACAGAGAGGAATCATCTGAAAGAAAAATCAGAGAGTTTCTGCACCAAATCCTTAATGATTGAAACTGTGCATTCTACATGCATGGGGACCTTAAACATCCTTATTGATCAATTCTTCGTCTAAATTAGTTTTTCAACTTTGATTCTAAGAGAAGAGGTCCTATAGACCAAGGGTGTCTCAACAGACCTCAAAGAACCAACCAATCAACCAATCAACCAAATAAACCAATAAACAAACATATTGTCAAATGCATATCAAATCCTTGGACAAATACCTTTGCAATCTAGAAATCAACAGTAATAAGAGAGATAAGACAGAAGGAAGCATAAACTATTCAAACAACACTTCTCTAAAAGAGAAATTGAAGGCTTCCAAGATGCTTACACAGGTGTAGGTTGAGACCATGGTGTGAAAACATCCCAGTAGAAGAAGCCTTATACTTTGCACTAGGCCTCTCAGACCCCACATTGTCAAGTAGAGGGTTGCAGGGACTCACTTGTGCAAATCAGCATATCAAAACATCCATGAAACTTGCTCAAAACACTTGAAAACAAGGTCTGAAAATCAAATCATAATAACAGAATAGGACAATAATGATGCAAGTCCTTTTTATTATAATATGAAGATAGTGTACAATACGGTAGCATTGCAAGAGATGGTGCACCAAGTATTCTTGCTTTATCTCAAGCAAGAACTTCTCCAAAGTTTCCCAAGCACTACCCAGAGCAATCACGCTCTCTGCAAACTCTAACGAGCAACAATGCTTACCAAGGCATTCCACCAAGCTATACTGACCTTTCCATAACCTCAACAACAAGCTAGCATCACATGAACTGTCCAATCCTTAGCTTAGATCCACACTTGCATCTCACAAGCTTTACTCTTCACTTGCGGCACACAAGCCCAGGATCTCCTGTGCATGCCTCTCACAAGCACTTCCCTATTACATGAGTAAATAATTGTTCTTCTGAGATCCTCCAATAGCCAACATCACACCATCACATCTCTAAGATACAATACAAGTGATAACAAAGACAATTCCGTCCCTTTATATATACTGAGGTGAGAGAGGCTAACTATAAAACATGGACTAAGTCCACAAGCAACACTATTTATTAGTCAACAACAATGCCTCCAGTGGAGAGCTACTTTAAGCATGAATGCCACAGGGCACAGTAGGGTTTCTACTATAGATGAAGATCTTCATCTAATCTTGATACAATTAATGAAAATATTATTTTGAAAT
This sequence comes from Pinus taeda, assembly GCA_000404065.3. Lineage (NCBI taxonomy): Eukaryota > Viridiplantae > Streptophyta > Pinopsida > Pinales > Pinaceae > Pinus > Pinus taeda. The sequence goes on from APFE030920864.1 coordinate 607,306, forward strand.
CATCTTGATTATTTTGTGGAACAGTATAGGTGTGTGCCAAGATTGGTCAATTTTCCCTAATTATTTCCCAATTATTGTTGATTTAATCTTTTCAAGACTTTTTGTCCATTAATTTGTCCATTATCTCAAAGTTGATGGATTGCCCACACTAATGTTCAAAGAAATTCAAAAGATCAAGTTTTGTTCTGGCTTTGGGTAGATGATGAAATAATGATGATCTAGACACTAAATTCGTCGGTGAATGAGACTTCTTTGTGTGTGAACTAAAGATTAGTATAATAATTTGAATCATCTAATCATATAACAATTTGATTAAATACTATTTAATGGTATTTAATAACTATAATTAGGTACAACATTTGAATCATATAATCATATAACAATTAGGTCCAACCATTCTTCTCCAGTTCACCCATCCAGTTGAAGAAGCCTTATACTCTGTACTAGGCCTCTCACACCCCACATTGTCAAGTAGAGGGTTGCAGGAGATCACTTGTGCAAACAAACAAACCAACACCGCAAACACAAGTGAAGTTCACTCCAAAATTGCACTGAAATGACTTGTGACCATTACATAATTATATACATGAAACAATCTCCTTGGATGAAGTTTTGACTAAGCTAACCTGTGATATAAAGGACTTATTTTCATGTTCTCTCTGTAGCTAGAGAGGCAGGGGATGTGTCCTTATTTCCTTGTGATAATGCAATTTTTACAAAGGAAAGCATTGAAGAAGAGGAAATTCATATTGTGGTATGTGGAGAAGATGAAGCATGTAGCATTACTCATGCTATCCCTAAATAACAGCTATATGGAGGATATTCTAGGGAGAATCCTCAAGTAATTCAAGAAGATTTTTCATATTTGGAAGGACAAACTTTCATTTAAAATTCAAGAAATTTGCTTTCTTGCTTCCAAGAGTTGGTAATTTTCTTCCACACACCCCCCCCCCCCCCCCCCCCCCCCCCTTGAATTTTCCTGAGAAGGTCTTGGTTTCTTGGAATTCAATCATTGCAGGATATGCAAACACTTGGGATGAGGAGAAGGCACTTGGTTATTTTTTTCTGAATGTTGAGGGTAGGGATGAGGCTGGACCGGATCACTTTCACTAGTGCTCTTGGTGTTTGTGTTGGTATTGTAGATTTCATTGCCTTTTCTTTGTTCTAACACATCTCTTTTGCCATGGGTAGTGGAATGTGAGTGTAATGATTGCCTACTATAAATTTCACATATATTATGGCAGCATCGAGAAACTTTGAAGACAAACTACTAGTAGAGTTGTGATGTAAACATACATTGTAGAAAACCCTTTCATTCAAGTCTAGTCCTACTTAGCAAATGGTCACCCTAAAAAAACATGGCCAACATTCATTGGATTGCATTTGTTCATGTTGTCAAAGGAATCTTTCCTTTAAGAAATGCCTTGTTCAAAGTGAATGAGGCAAGAAGCAAAATCTTAAAGGAAATTCTTGCATCCCAAATTTTTTGCATCCTTTTGTGCTATTTATTTTTGTCATTATTGAGCGATTGATATTTTAGACCTCAAAAAAAGCATAAAAGAAGTTTTATATTTATATATATATGTTGGATAGCTTGCTAAGATTGAAATTTCAATTTTGATGTCCTTGTATATTGTTTGACCAGATTAGTTCAAAATGGGCAAGCAAAGCAAATGGAAATATATTATAGATCTTGAGGTGCAAGACCTCAAACGAAAAATGACATTCTTTAGTAAAGACTTGGTTTGGACGGAAATAAATAGAAAAAACAATAGTATTGATTGAGTTGTTGTAATCCCATTACGACAAGTTGGTGACTTTATCAAAGGAGAGGAAGAAAATCTATTGTTCCATGTAAATTCATACGAAAAACAAAAAAAAAAAACAAAAGAAAGAGCTACCGCTGCATTGCAGTATGATATGTGAGTATTTAAAATATATATTGTTTAAATCTTTTGAAACCAAGGTTATCCTTCTTTGTATGTACTAACAATTTAAATTTTTGGTGTAGTTATCATTGTTCATTTGGCCCAGAGGACAAAAGAGAAAATCTTTCAGCTAAACGAAAGACCTCATTTGTGCAGAAGAGGGGTTGCCAATGTCACTTTATTATGAAAGTTATGCATGAAATTCCTGATAAAGCAATATTAACTTTCAATATGTATGGACATGAAGATGGGGAAGGTTGGGCCTATCATGGTCAATGTGACACTTCAGGTGAGACCAGGGCCTTGCATAGGCCAAAGCTTTCAAGGGACATTGTTGCATATGTAGAGAGTTGTTTCTTTTTTGGAGTGCCTATTGATGTAGTGTATAGAACCCACATTAAGAGACATGTTGACATCGATGTGGCAGCTTGAGATAGAGATTTCTTCTTATGCAGGAAAGATATTGTAAACATCTATAATAGGTTGGCGAAGGGAAATTATCAACTTCACAAAAATGATGAAATGAGTGTAAACCTTTGGTATCAAAAGCATCGGGAAGATTTTTTCTTTTACCAAAAGCCCAATGGTGTGGAGGTCCCTTTTATAATAGGGATTCAAACAAAGTGAATGTTGGAGACAATGGTCAAGCTATTGCACAATAGCTTAATAGCCATGGATTCAACATTTAACACCAATAAATATGGGGTAATTCAAATGCCAATGATTTATTGAATATATTTATTTAAGTTGTATACATTCATAATGATTAATAACATGTATTTGAATTTATGTAGTGTTGAAAATGACAATATCAGTTGTATACACTCGTGGCATTTGATGAACAACAAAGTAGGGTGCCTGTTGCATGGGTCGTGGCATCACGAAACACATTATATGATATTGCAATATGACTGGAGCAACTCGTGCGCAAGTGTTTCCAAATCCGTCCTGATTGGAAAGCCAATGCTTTCACGGTTGATGATGCACTGGCTGAAATTAGTGCCTTGAGGTAGCTTTAACATTGTCATGATATAACCAAACTTGCATTTTTTCTAAAAATACCACACTAAAATGCATTTAATATGGCGGTAGGATCACAGATTGCGATGTGATCTTATGCATTTGGCATGTACGGAGGGCTTGGTTGAAAAATGTCAATTGGTCGGCCACTAGTTCCATAAAATCCAAGGAGATGTTCAATGAGTTAGGTTTCATCATGAAGCACACTCTCAATTATGAAGTGGAAGATGAAATAAATTAATTTTTTATCAAGTTTGCAGATGAAGATAAGTTCTTAGACTATTTCAACAACAATTGAGTTACTGGAGATAAGATTCGTAAGTAAACATTAATTTTCGTATTATATGCATTTTTTTCTTTTATAAAGGTGATATAGTGAGACTGACATCATTCTATTTGCAATTAGGTATGTGGGTTAAATGTTGTCGGGAGTTTCCTCATGCAAATCAGGAGACCAATAATGTTGTTGAGTCATACCATTGTTACCTAAAAACAACATTTCTATTTGATAGAAGGAAAAAATGTGCCTGGATGATGGATTGGTTATTGCATATGTTACTAACAATAGTTTAACCTTGTTATCGGTTCAAGGAAATCTTAAAAGAAGGAGGATTTATAAACAACTACAAGAGAGAAAAGAAACTAGAATCATTAGTGGAACGAGCAAGAAAAATTATGGATATTGATTGTTGTCCTCATGAGAACATAACCTGTGCTTATTGGGTGAGAAGTTAGACAAATCAAGGTAAAAAATACCTTGTCACCTGGTATCGTAAGGATTTTATAATGTGTGAATGTCCATGGTCTATCTGTGGAAACATTTGCAAGCATGCCATAAAGGTTAATTGGTTGTATTTCCACTCGGATAATTCAAATACATTGCTTCATCAACATGCAGAGGATAACATATGCAATGACCCACTTGAGATCAATATAGAGCTTCAAAACCATGATGTAGATGTCGATGCTACTCTTATAGCCACAAATGTTGTTGATGTAGATGCCGAGGCACTTCATTTGGCAAGGGAGGAGTTGTTTAGCTATACACATCTCATTTTCGATAACCCTCCTACTACTTTGGCAAAGATAATCCAGTTGACTAGTATGCTTAAAAAAATGTTGGATGAAGCCAATATTTTGCACGTTATTGATTTTTACTTCACACCTAGATTGGGTTCTCTTGATCCATATTTGAAGAGGAAGAAGAGTTTCCTTAGCCCCACAAAGAAAATAAGAAGCAGTAGAAAAAGCAACGGTTTGAAAATTGATTTAAATGTTGATCCATCAGAATATGAACCATTTGAGTTTCGATACCTCAATAAGCAAAGACATCATCGATCAAATAATGTTGTGTCTATGGTTCTAGGTTAGTTTCATGTGTTGAATAGAGTCATGGTTTTAGATTTAAGTATTTAATCATCACTATTCTTTAACATGTGGTATGTTTATTTTTACAGCGATGCAACAATCCCCGACCATGGCGATAACCTAAGACTAAAGGGAGATGCGAGACCATCCAACCTTACCTACTATTCCAGGTACATTTGACACTCTTTCATTGTGTGTGCATATATACCTTGATTCTCTAGAAAATTTCTTTGCGATAATGTTTGACATTTTTCTAGGTAACTATAGAATAAGTGGAGAAGCATCATCTTCTACCATGACTGATCATCTATGGAAGGACTTCAACTCTAGTGGGAATCAATGAGGTATGCACAAAGAATAGATAAGCTAGGTTATCATGGCGTTGTCAGGTGGCCCTTTATCATATGATAAGTATATTTATGTTTTCCCATTGTTATGTTGTTATGAAAATACCTTTTTCATAATCTATTCATGGTCACTGAAAAATTTGCTCGCTGTCAAATAGAATCTCTTTACCTATTTATTTTCATGCAACATGTTTGATTTTTATACTTAAACATGTAGTTACTATGTTCTCATACCTATGTTCATGGTTCAATGTTTATTAGATTTATAGATCTTTATATTTTACATATTTATAAAGTTATGGTTAGATGGTCAAAGGCCAACGAGGTTTGGACCTTATCATTGCGTTTTTTGTTGTTGGATTTTTGATTCCTTGCCTCCAGTGAAAGATTTCATTGGATTTTCATGACTTCATCAAAGCTGATTTTGCCTCCATGGAATAGTATATGATAGCATAGTAGATTGTTATGTTATTTTAAACATACCCTCTTCATGATTTGTCGATGTTCACTGAACGATGTTCTGTCCTTTTATGCTTGTGATAAAGTGTTAACTATCTTGTAGGCTACTCCTTATTTGTGATCCTAAATTTTGTAGGCATAGGAACTCCTTCCAAAAAGGGCAAAGACAAATGGAAACATGCATTCTGCAAGAGAGCTAAGAGATGACTAAACAGCAAAAGCCCTGAAGGTGCTTGAATGCTCTTTGAAGAGACAAATGGAAGGGACACAAATTTTTGTTGATTGAAGTGGACAGATTTGAGTCGAGGAAACTTTTAAGGCTATTGAATTATGCACTATATTGGATTCGATACTCCTTTCTTTGAGCTATTATGTTCTTCAACCTCTAGTGTTCCTCTTTTACTGTCGCAATGGTTATTTCTATTCACTCAAAAAGTGATGATTTGTACAAATTTGAACTCAGATCAAGAAGACAACTATATATATATATATATATATATATATATATATATATATATATATATATAGGGCCATAGTAAAGTTTTCCTGTTTATGAATTTTTTGTGTAAATTCCCATAAAAAAATATTTTCTAATTGTTCCTAACGGCGTAGTAAAAAATGTGATCTTAAAGTGCCATGATGTGACTGTGTATCAATTAAAATACATGAAATAGATATCATTAGTAACCAAAATGATAAGCATGTTCCATGTTTTCAGTAAAATTAAAATGATACTGAAGGGTAGCTTGAAAGAGACCTTAGCTAAAGGAAATAAAAGCAACAACATTTTGTGGCAAAGGATTACTCTATTAGAGTACACATAGCTGGTAATTTTTATTACATAGTCTGAGTTGGTTAGAGCATTACATCAGCCTTTGAAACAGCAATGGCCAAAACTTGCACACAAGTAAAATATATATAAATCCACTCTTCACTTCACTACTTTGTGAATTGTGACAAAGAAAAATCTTACATCATCTAGAGCTGAAGACTGTTTAGATACTATTAAGTTGAGCTTCTCAAAACTTGACAGGGATGTTTCATCAAGTGCATGGGCTAGATTATGCATATCTTTGATGCCAGAACTATATGTTGTCTTCAATTTCCCCACTCTCTCTGTTAGTCCTTTTGTAACCTTCAGCATTATGTTATAAAATGACATTGTAAATGAGGACTACTTATATTAACAAGGAAATGGAGCCAAAGCCAAAAGTCAAATTCTTGTGTACAGTCTTGTGTTAACTGCTTTTTAGTAGAAACAAAATGCTACAATTGTTCTTCCATACTTCTTAGATGTTGTTGTTGTTGTGAGGCTGAATCCTAAACCGATCTATGTAGCATATGTATTTTCAAAGCCTGGAGTATCCTCAAAAAGGGAATGGCCATAATAATTAGAAATAACAAAGTCCCATGGGACAGCCATGCTTTATGAAGCATGTAGAGGGAATTATTAATTTTCAGTTATCGATTTTCACCATGAATTTATAAAGCATATGGATTCTAACCATGCATTTTTGAAGCATATAGGTGGATTTATTATTTTTGAAGCTATGGGTTTGGCATTATGGATAGATTCATTACCTTACATCAAACAACTTTGAGAGGTTTTATTCTTTTAAATTTATGAAAAGTTGACATTACCTTATCTTAAAGATTGCACCCTAGATGCGGTCACTTTTTTCCTTTCATGGTATTAGCATTATGTAAGGGTAACATAGGAAATCTCTCAACCAAAAAGAAACGACGTCGGAATTTTTTTTGGGTAAGAATTTGGCAATTTTTTTATTTAGAAAAACTGATCATATAGGTGTTTGAATGGTTTTTTTTATGGTGGAAATGGATTCAGAACCATCAAAGAACCACCTAGATACCCAAAATCCCAAAGTTTGGCAGTTATAACCCAACTTTCCCAAAACTTCTGCCGGATTTTGGAAAAAATCATGACTACTCTAAAAGAAACATGTTGATTATGGAAAACCAGTGAAAAGACATTTTACAAACAAATATATTTATAGATAAAAGGCAAGTGCACACACAACCACAAACCTGAAACAAGAAGGTATGTAGTAGATGGCCAAGAACCAAGCACATCAACAACCATTCAAAACACTCATATTCACTAGTCGTATAAACATCTCTTAAAACTTTCATCATATAAGTCTCCAAAATCTAAAGATTTCTTCTAAACCACATTTGAGAATGTCCTTGAAAAAAAGAAAATTGTTGGTCAAGAAACTTTACATACTAGAGGAAACCATGAAAGCAATAACACTCACCTCAACTATTCCAATTGTTACATTTATTTTTTTAAGGTTAGAAGAACATTACATATTACATATGTTCACATTGTTCAACCAAAAAATATTTAGAAACAAAATCCTCCTTCACAACCATTGACTGAACAAAAAAGATTTAGAAACATTGGTGGGAAATTTCCCATTCCAAAATATTGTATGAGATAGTTTAATTAGGGAAAAATTACAGAAATGCAAAAACATTTATATTAATAAATTTCCATACTATGCATGAAATATTTTAACTCTTATGAATTGTAACATTTTAGTTGGGTTAACATACATGTTCAAGGAAATATTCTAGCAAGATTGTGCAATCACATTCCTCAATCTATTCACTAAAAAAAAGTGGAGGGTAAAACCTAAACATAGATTTACTGATAAGGAGTAAAACCTAAAAAGCAAAAGTCATGACCTTGCTGATAATGGTATGATGACCATGTGTGAGAATACCTAATCCAGATTCCAAACATAAAATATGTACTATTTAGAAAAAGTGGGCACATATCAATTAAGCTAGTCCAACTCAAATATACATGTTTGATAAGATAGAAATTTTATATCAGTTACACAAATGATCAAATCAAGTCAATGGGACCCAGAGGTACATTAAGCTACAATGACCATGTGGGAGCGATTAGGCATCTCCTAGAAGAGTAAATTATAGAGGTGAGTTGGACACCCCAAATTTCTATGTCGTCCATCTCCTTTATGACTGATTAAATACTGTACAAAACAAAATCTTGTCGAATAACAGAGATATTTACATTTATTTTGATTCTTGTTTGCCAAAGAATATTTGTATAGGTAAAAGCCAGACCCCTACATGAATTGGTGGAAAACTGGCAGCTACTTCACTAGTGTGCTGAAGTGACTGAATTTCCAGTCTCGAGCAAGAGAATTGTTTGAGTAGTTCTTGAAGAGTCCCAACTGTGAAGGATTCTAAGAGGAGAACGAGATTTCTTTTTTGCTTTAGGAGTACCAGATGTGAGAATATTATACAGACAAGGCATTAATGATGGCAATCTCAACAAGCTATTTACAATTTTGTCACTTCCACTGCAACACAATGATAGCAAAACAGAAATCAATTGTCATTGCATTTAGCTGAAGATGAACCCAATCTTAAGTGGTTGACTATTAGAGGGATTGCAGAGGTTTCACTAACTGCAAGTAATCCTCTTAACTCTCTTACAAGAACAGCTAGAACACCAACTGCATATTTTCCAGATTTTATCTAAGAATCCCTTTGTAGAGGAAAAACTAACCAAGATTTGGAGGAAGTGGAGTGGTCACATGGGAGATTTAGCATAGTAGACCATCATGATGGATGTGATTTCTTGGAAAAATATTGACATTTCCTTACTTATGACACACTGAGCATGAGCAAGATTTTCTTTGATTTAAAAAGACTAGGTCCTTACTATCATGATAAATCCACAAGCACAAGATTTGAAATACAAAGAAGTCAAGCCAAAATAGAGTTGTGATCTGGGAAAACTATTGAGATGAAATCCAAGGGGGATATGGGAAGAGTGTCTAGGTGATTGAGAAATAAGTGTTATTAAGAATAAATTTCTTATAAACATAGTAAAGAAACCTTTCATCATTGATCAACAACCAACAAACAAATCACAGCATATCAATATCACTCCAGAAACAAAGATCTGAGAAGGTGTTTGGAAGGATCAGACAACATCATAATGTATTGATGATAATCACAAAACCATGAACTAGTTACTTTTCTCAAAATACATTTGTCCATGTACATGGAATATATTACATTTGTCCATACATTTGTCTCCCTTACAAAAAACTGTAATAATTGCATGTTGGGGAAAAATAAAACATTAATAGGTTCTTCTTTAGGGAAAGAACCATGCTATGATAGACCCTAGAAAAATGATAACAACAACCCATTCGCACAATGGGGATTTATATTGATGGTGATCAATGATTTTGTTGTAGTGGATGGTGATCCTATGTCATATTTGACATCTACATATGTGCTTAAAAATGCTCTGGACATTATATCAGTGGACATCTTCTTAATATCTACAGAGCGATTGATGGTAGAATGTTGAAATTGACAACTCAAATTTATTGGTTCCTTATGAAGAGGTTTTAAAATGTCCTTCTGAAACCGATAGATGCCTTTCATTTGATTACATATCAACTCCGAGTTGGTGATGACTTCAATATCATTGACATTATGTTGTTTTGCCTCTTTTAACCCTTCAACAAGGGCAATGTAATATGCCTCATTGTTTGTCGTCATTCCCGACACTTTTCTCTTTCCATGAAATAAATCATTTGTTGCCATATTATAAAGGACGAATTTAATAACTGCTCGACCTAGATTTAGAAAGCAGGACACTTCAATGCATAAATGCCTCTTTTGCACCATTTTTTATAGTTCAAAAACTTGAAAAATAAGATAACAATAAGTTCATGTTAAACAATTAGATAATTATCTATTTCCTAATACTCAACATCTTTTTCAATCATATATAATTAAAAAAAGTAGATAATTTATGTTCATTTACACTGCAACACTTTCAATACTAGCAATTATTCTACAAAAAACACATTTAGCAATCGCCACTTTATATAGATGAAATGCTCATTATAGGACCCAAATACATCTATGAGTTTTAAAATAAATGATACTGAATTAGGCTTCTCTGGTTTTTGAATGCCATATGCAAACTCTAAAAATATTTATCCTTACCGACTGTCCATACACCAAAAACCACATAACCCTAGACTAATAGAGCATTGTCTAAGCAAAACATGATTCATGTATATGCCTTATGTGTGACAGAAATGCCATTTGTCATATAACATCACAAGAAATTGATTCAGCCACTCTACATGAACGGTTCCTTCACACTACACTTGTTAAAGGTTGAACTTCATCAACAACATTTGGAACAACTTTTCTATTACAATTGGGGGATAGGGTAGACTTTGAAGCTATCTTTGGGTTGAAGTAATAACACTCCACCACTCTCCTACCAATATTATGGGCAGTTTTGTGTTGTGCCTTGTGGATCATTGATGTCTGGGTGTCATGCCTTGTGGATCATCTTTGGGTTTGATGTGATAGTTTCTTCCTTAGTTCTAATACTAACATTGCAAGCAATTTATGTGTAATGCCTTGTAGAGCATCTTTGAAATTGGCTCTGGCTTTCATTTTTGCAATGCAAGCAATTACTGTTGTAATGCCTTATAGAGCATCTTTGAAATTGGCTTTGGCTTTTGGTTTTCATCTATGTGATGTTGCAAGCCATTTTCAAACTCATGTAAATTTTGATGTTGCAGTGCATGCTCATGTTAATGTCGTGAAAATGCTTATGGGGAATAAGTTTGATTTAGCTCATATAAGGGAAGTTCTTGTGGAAGATGGGAAGAAGCTTGTTGAATTAGAGGGGCTATTCTTCATTGAGACCTCGGCTCTGGATAATACAAATGTATTGTCTGCATTCCAAATTGTGGTCAAGGAGATTTACACTAATAAAAGCAAGAAAATGTTGAATTCAGATTCCTATAAGTCTCAATTGTCTGAGATTTGAGGTGGCTATGAATGTTGTGTGTGCAGGTCTAAGAGAATGCATAACCTATTTGGACACCACCACCCTGAGCACCAACAGCCATGTCAGGCTCCTCATGGGAGTCAGTATCCACAACCTATTCAAGAAGAGATTGTGAAGATACACTGTGAAGCCAATCCTGATTTCTTCTTCGCTGGTAGAAATGGTAGTGTTGTCATGGCTCCAGCGAATGAATCGGACCCAAGCCAGGTTGGTGACATCACTTTTTCTCTCTTTGAACAAGACCCAAATTAGTTTGGTGAGAGAGATTAAATTTTTATATGTATGTATGTGTGAACCAGGCCCAAATCTGGTTGATGGTAGAGATTAAATTTTGCTTTCTATTTTTGTAAACAACCCAAACACAAACAAGGTTTGTGATAGATATTAGTATTTTTTGTGCATATGTTAAATGATTGGTCGAGTATATGTTTTTGATCCACAACAATGGATCATGGATACTTCATGGAGTGTGAAGGCCAAGGATGATAAAGGATTTCCTGCATTTTCCCTTGTAAACAAAGCTACAGGTCAGGCATTGAGGCATGGACGTGCAAAGAAGGATAATGTCAGTTTTGTCATACTATCAAGGAAAAATGAAGTTTTGAATGAAAGCAGGTTAAACTAGATTTAATGAGTAAAATTCTGGGAGAGACATTTCACAAGTTTTAAGAAAAAACTTGAATGAATTTAAACAAAGTCATCTGCAAATGTGATGTCTGTTTTGCCTATTTTAATTCGAAAGGAAAACAGGTCAATATCAATCTGGAATTTGTGAGTTGTGTTCCATAAAACCAATATGCCAGTCATTATCTCCGGGTTCCTGCAGAACAAACATTAGATATACCAGTCGATTAATGACTGCTACTGCATGGAGTAGGCTAAGCAACAGACTATAAACAACAATTTTTGGCCACGATTCTAAAGTGATTCTAGAAGATTGGGAAGCTTTTAGGTTACTGTTTGGTAGTGGTTCAAAGCTCGAGTATATCAATTATCAGTCGTAAGTTCATGCACACGTAACCTATTTTTATTTTTTGAAAAGGTTTATTATATCATTTTTGCTTGCCATCCTTTATAGTTAGCATATCTTGCAGAAATATTGGTAAGTGTGGATTCCATGATTAATCTACTTACAGGTACTACCAAAGTACTAATGGGACATAAATAGTCGATATCTTTATCGAATGTTGAACATATTTGTTGATATATTTCATGTTCTTTTATGCAGTATTTGGCTTTCTCACTCTTACCACACACTTATCCCACCAAATATTGATGTGTGGGTATTTTATAGTGCATTGACTATACATGGCTCACCCTAGAATGACATCGAGGTGGGTATTTTATAGTGCATTGACTATACATGGCTCACCCTAGAATAACATTGAGGTCTTCCTATCCATTTCAGTGATGGCTCTTATGTGTTGAAGAACATCCTTTTGAGTCCCTTATCTTGGTCTAGATTTGTGATTTTGGTTTCTCAATTGATGTCTAGTGCCATTGGTGTGTCCTCCATCCATATTTGCCTTCCTTGGTTGTATATCTGGCTATAACATGTGCTTTGGCCAACCCACTTAGATCCCTCCCTTTCTGATTAGGATATGCCTTGGGCCTCATGCACTTGTTAGGGTATTAGTTGAGGAACCTGATTTGAGTCCCCCAAACGTCCCTAATCCATTAGAGCATACTATTTGAGGCACACACTTAATTAGATTTCCTATAACTTAGTGGTCTAGGCATGCACTCCAAATTGTAGATTGTTTTAGGACTACCACACCTGTTTCTAGCTTCCACACTTTCCTGCATTACAGAGAGTGGGCTTTTTGGAAATTACCTATGGTTAGGCCCATTTGACTATGTACATTCGGTAAAAATCTATCATTTGACTCTTTTCAAAAAGCCGCCTATCCAACAGTCTCTATTCTCACTCTTGGAAATACCAAAATTGTCGATTTGAACACTCTGCAATGATGTCACGATCTCCTTCCTCTCTTGGGCTTGCTGGTGTTTGTTGTCTCTATGAACCCTCCACCTATTTGGAGGTTTCTACAATTGTTCTCTTCCTCTCCTTTTAGCATAACCCTCCATTTGCTGCTTAGGTTAGTTTGATTGAGTTGTTGACATGGTCCCTTATTCACATCTAGTCATCCAATCTCTCCTACTTAAAGGGAGTTCAATGCAAATCTTTGGATGAGGAGATAACCTTCACAACTGAGGGCATATGGGTCATGCATACTTTCATTTTCTTGATTCATCTTTATTTGTGTAATTTGTTTGTTTCTATTGTTCATTTCATTAGGAGATAGCATATCTAAACTTGTTTTCAAAATGTGAGAAGTGCTACACAAGTACATAGAGTAGGGTCTAGACTCTAACCCTCTTTGCTACTTCTTGTTTGACTTTTTTCCTTTAAGCCCTTGTAGCTTGAGATAGACTAACAATATATGAGGGTTAAAGGCTTTCAACCACCTAGGACAGTAATAAACCCTAGGTTCCCTTCCTAGTTTGCTTACTCATTAAAGGGAAATTCGAAAATTTTCTTAATGCTTGCTACCTCAATTAGATGGAAAAAGAGGTTAATTAGGTTATCATCCTTTCATTTCTAACTCTCTTTTCTTTCATGCAAGTAGTTAGTTAACACACTAATAATTAAAAAAAAAAAACCCTCTATTCCAAAATAAAGAAACATATACATAATTATGTGAACTCTGAATGCTATATGAATATGATCTATTCCAAAATAAAGAAACATACACATAATTATGTGAACTCTGAATGGTATATGAATACGATCTCATTCTTTGCATCAGAATGCCCGAGTATAGACAACTTATATAGGGACTGGGAGAGAAATGAGATTGAAGATGTCTGGCGAAGTATAATCAGAAATCCCTGTTACCAAAAATGAACTATGCTTTCATACATTTTTACTTAGTGTTTCCAATATATGAAATGGTTTTTCCAGGTTGGATTTTCACATTCATTTTGTTGGAATCCATTCTTGTTACTTTAATATTTATTTGGGACCACTGAAAAAGGTAATGATAATGATTTGAAAGTTTACTAATGTTCAAATTTTTGATATAATAGCAAATTTAACACTCCAAATACAGAAAAATAACAATTCGATGATTGATTGGTTATATATGAATTGCAAAGTAAGGATTTATTTTTGAAATTGAGAAATCCTCTCCATAATTTGCAGAATTGATCATTGGATTAAGGAAACATAGATAATTCTACCAACTTATACCGACTAACTAGAATGAATAGGTAAATAAGAGTTATGGACAAGAATGAGCTAGATACAGATGGGGAAACCTACTAGTAAACTTGTGAATCATGATGCTACCAAAGTAGGTAGGGTTGATATTCTACTATTACCCTTGATCAGAATTTTTTTCAGAGCACTTGGATTTGGGATACATGGTTCACTAGATCTTTCAATACATATTACATTATTCTGACGTTGCAACCCACTGGAAACTCTCAGAGAAATTAGATAAAATTGATTTCACAACTAAGGTGGGAAGCGTTCATAGAATATAATGCAGTTTTTAGCAGTGTTTATGAGAATATTTGTTAGCTAAATCCCAATTTAAAAAACCATATCTTTTTAGTGAAAAATCCCAGAAAACACGAGCCTAGGTTTATCTAATGTTCAAATTTATTTAGTAATGAGTAGGAAATTCCAACATGAATTCAAATCCCTAGACATTGCATATGAAGGCATAGTATCAGAAGCATTGAAAAATATATGAATCTGTCATCCTATTATTGTTAATAAACTCATATTCATCTGCGAAAAAATGGAAATCAAACTTTGCAGGGTTAATGGCCATCTTGATTGTAGAATTTTGGGGTGTAAGAGAGAAAACTAAATAAATGAGTGTATAGAATTGAAACCTAGGCCTGTTCAATAATACCCTTTAATTAATAGCTAGAATCCCACTGTATAACAATATTCGACCAGCCACTTGAAAAAATTAACATATCTTAATGAAAAGATGACGACCTAATTAACAATATAATGAAAGGATGATGACCTAATTGTCAATATTTTGTTATATTGACAATTAACAATGACCCATAGAGATTTAAATGGCTTTCACAGGGGATCTATTTGCAATGGAATCATTAGAAAATGATTAACAAATCTATACATGAGGCAGCAACAAACTATGGCAAAAGCACCTCGGCCAAACTAGCCGATTTGAAGTTATTTGTCTTGCCCAATTCATCACAACTATTTTTTTAACATATGGATCTAGTGAAAGAAACTCTCAAGATTCAATTGGTTTTCAAATAGAAATGGAGATTTGTGAGAATTCACCAGTGGAATGCAATCAATCAATCATGGATACCTTTTCCTACCAGGATCCCTTGCCAAATCTATAACTGCTTCTCATAAATGCTTTCCACCAGAAAAATGCGAGAATTGATGAATTAAGTAAGAAACGAAAATGGAGATTATTTTGTTATATTGACAATTAACAATGACCCATAGAGATTTAAATGGCTTTCGCAGGGGATCTATTTGCAACAGAATCATTAGAAAATGATTAACAAATCTATACGTGAGGCAATAACAAGCTATGTATTCTTTCGTAGGGGATCTATTTGCAACGAAATCATAAAAAATGTTATCCTCTACAGAGGATCTATGGGCTTGTAAAGCACGAGTGCTTTTTCATCATTAGGGACCACAGAAATTGGCTCTATTTCTCTCAAAAAAATTCAGTAGTCTGCTGCAATTCTGGTATTTGGACTGGCTGCAGTAATTCTGATGTTTCAACTAGAAATTTAAACAGTCGATCAAACCTGATACTTCAATTACAAATGACATTTTTTTGGGTATGGTGTGTTAGTCCAGTGTACCTGGGTGGCGAGAAGTAGAGCAAATGAATTGTAGAGCGAGAGGTGCCGAGTCGAGGAGGAAGGTGAGTGAGCAGGCTGCAATCAGGAAATTCCTCCATTTCGAATTGGCAATGGCATTATTCCTCCACGGCAACGATCTCTCAGCAAAATTTCAGGATTGCCAGCTCCGATCCGATCTGTGTGGAAAAATCAGGAAGTGAATGCGGAGTGGAGGAAGAGGGTGGTGGAGCTACGGGAGGGTGGCAGAGGGCGGAGGGATTGCCGGCGGCCGGAGCCAGACAATTTTCTGGGCGGCGACGGAAACCAGGCAATTCCTCCACCTAGGTAGACTACTTCGTGAAGATTGGGATTAAAATTAAATGTTTTTTTGAAGTTTGTGAAGGTATAGAAATTTTGTCATGTAATTTATATTTTGGAGTGACAAGAAGATATTTTCAAGGTGATAAGGGACTACGTGTGATTTTTGGGAGTAATTTTTTTGTATGGGAAGGTATAGAGCTGAAGATTGGGGTTAAAATTAAATGTATTTTTTAAGTTTGTGAAGGTATAGAATTTTTGTTATGTAATTTATATTTTGGAGTGACAAGAAGATATTTTCAAAGTGATAAGGTATGTTATAATTTTTTAATCTTGTTGTAGTGGAGTAATAAGGTAATTTTGTAAGAGGGGTAAATTTTTAGAGTGATAAAGTTGTAATTCAAGGAGTTTTAAAAGTCATTTTATTACTTGAGTCAAGTTTAAGCTATGTATTTTGTTAAATTGAATATATATAATTTTTAAAATAAATGTAAAAAGTATAAATTTGAGTCCAAGTCAAGTTGAGAATCATCAGTGAAGATGAGTTGAAAGTCCAAGAAAGGTTTGTTTTAAAACAAAAAGGCTGCATTCTTGCTTGAACCCAAAACCCAAACTAGTCATTAAGTCAAATTAATAGGAGGTTGAGTTCTTTAAAATTCAAATAAGAAGTCATTTGCTCATTACAATGTAAAAATCATTAACTTGGATGCATTTTTGATGGTAGCCGACACACTAAACTTGTTAAAAAAAATCAAGCAAGTGCGAAATTCAAGAAAGCAAGTTTAAGCAAACAAGTTCAAGCGAGCAAG
Organism: Pinus taeda; assembly: GCA_000404065.3. Taxonomy (NCBI): domain Eukaryota; kingdom Viridiplantae; phylum Streptophyta; class Pinopsida; order Pinales; family Pinaceae; genus Pinus; species Pinus taeda. Next base: position 624,302 of record APFE030920864.1, read on the forward strand.
TTTGAAAAATCGAGCAAGTCTTAAAATAAAAAAACATGATAATCAAACAAGTGAGTACAAGTGAGCGTGTTAAAAACAAAAATGGGTAAAGGAGGAAAACGTCTTTAAAGTGCGGAGCTAGAAATTAAAGGAATTGTAGGAGTGCAATCATGAATTGCACAACAAAATTGAAGTATGTAAGTGGAAGTTAAAGCAAAATAAAACATAATTAATCAAATGACGAGCACATTAAAAGCAACAAAAGATCTTCAAAATGAACTAGATGTGAAAGAACAACTCATTAATGCACTCTGATCAAATTGAGGCAAAAAAAATATCTACTTGATGCAAGATGTACAAAAAAGATAGATACAGTCTGTGACATGGAAGACATCATCCAAACAACAAATGCAATTTGTGAAACATATGAGATCATTCAATGTGTTGATGAAAGTTGTGACACAAATGATCTAATCCACCAAGTTAATGAAAGTTTTGACACAGACGATCTCATCCAACAAGTTGTGCTACTAAATGAAAATGATGCAACTAGTTGTACTAAAGATCAAATTGGAATTTTTGATGCAACATGCGATACAAATGAATTGTTGATAGAGATGATTGATCCTCAGTGTGATACAAATGACTTAATGAACCAAACACAAAATATCAGTAGGAGTAGCAAGTGTGAAGGACAACAAGAAAATGGTATTTCCAAGATGGTGATGATACCTTGGGAAGAAATTTCATTCAACAAAGATCGACATGGCTTGGGATACAACAAAGAAAAAAAAAATTGTTCCAGATTTCTCAAAACCAATTTAGTTTGTAAGTGCAGGTTTTTTAGAAAATACCTAGAATCTTGTTAAGTGTAACCATTGTAAAAGAAATGGTCATATGGAGAGTAAATGTTTCAACCTCCATCCTTGTCTTCATTGTGGGAAGACAAATCATCTATTAGAGAAATGTCAAATGCAGAAGAAGACTAAAATGACAATTAATTATGGATGGATAAACCCTTGGAGATGGAATCTAAAAGTAAAGAAATTGCATAAATCCTACATTCTACTCAAAACAGAGGTAAAGATAAAGTTGTATGAAGAAACTCTCCTACATCTTAAGCAGAGGAGTTCAAAACAAATGAAAATGGTTATGGTCTCTACTTTCGGTTGACAAAGGGGGGGAATTGATGATGATGGTTGTCAGACTGAAAGTTTCAACAACAACACAATTTTCGAGGGGGAATCAAAATTTGTGAGTGGACAAGCAATTGGGATGTTAATTGAGAGAATATGTAGGCATTTTTGTTCACTTGGATGGTCATTGGACCCAAAGTATATATATATATATATATATTATATATATATATATATATATATATATATATATACTTTTTCATTATAGCTTGGCATTAGATTGATTTTTCAATCACTTTTAGGAATGTTTCAGACTTGTAGTTGATTCACTTCTCTTTATGTGCTCTCTTCATATTGGAGTTTTCGGCATCCAGTTTTGGTGGTTTTTCAAGCAATTTTTCATCGAGGCTCAATTCAACCATTTCAGCGTGAAGACTTGGAGAAGGTACCACATTCTTACTCTGGACTTATGATTGGGGAGGGAATGCTAGCCTCTTACTCACAATCAATAAGTCCAAAATAATAAAATTATGAAACTCGAAAAATATAATTCCTACTTGTCTTTGATGTGCTCATCAATTCCAGAATGAGTTTGTTCCTAATACTTGGGAATTTTTTGAGGTCTAGTTGGTTGAGAGATTCCCTCCAACTAGTTAGCCTCCTAGATTAGTGTGTGGTTGAGATATTGACTCAACCAAGAGATTGCATGTCCAAGATAGACTAAATATCTCGAGACATAGCTTGATGTACTTATATTGTATCATCATTCTTTGTGAATATACATATAATCAAGATTGAAATCCTTTTCCGCCAAAGTTTCTAGTCTCTCTGATATTATTTATTTTCATTAATTATTTTCATGAGCGCTCCATTATTTCTGCCCTCGGCGCTCCTTGACGCTTTTCCTTAGCACTCCTCAATTCCTTTGTTATGACCTCTCAGACGATCCAACTTCTCCATAGTCCACAGTTCATGGGCGTAGATCCTAATCTCTTGATTAGCAATATGTATCCACAAACATCCACACAATTTGGCTTTAGTCATTTCGTGCAGTGCTCAACACATATATACATACAACAAACCTTCCAAGATGACTACAACAAGGTGTATCTCAGTAGGTCATCGATCCTTCACAACCCACTCCATGCAACCAGTAGGGACCACATCATGTCCCAATGTTGACTCTGCACATAGCCTTGCACTCACATTTCATTAATCATGTCAAGGCCTTAACAGATCCGCAACACTAAACTGCATACTCCTACAAGCTCGCAATGTCAATATCACCCTCTAACACCATGACGCATGGCTAAACTCACACAGGAGATGATGAGATCGTATACAACCTTCCTCCAAACTCACATTGATCCACAACATAGATTAGCTTCCCAATTGAGATATCTACTCTCACTACATAAACCAAATTGCCCATGTTTCACCAGTCAACCGCTGTCATGCTCTATGTTGGACTTGTAGGCTCCAACAAGAACTCCACCGCTCAACCCACTCTTGGCTTCACACCAGCTACATGCAAAAAATTTTCTTTCAGCCTCATCTCAGTGGCACCTCCTAGCTGAATCTCTTACCCTTCTTTCCTCCTGGTCTACACCAATATATTGTTGTTGACTCTTCACAAATGCCCACAATGCTCAAACTAGGGAAATCCACTTTCAATTACAGGTCTCAGTTTCCATACATCACTCTTGCAATATCCAACACATACCATAGTTTTCCACAAAGCAGGATGGTTGGATCAACAACACTTGCTCTCCATGCAAATCGAATCTCAGCAAGCAGGTTCAAAAAAATAGTCCACAAGGCATGATCTCCAACTTTTCTAGATAACACAATGGATCAATTCTACAATAGCCACAATGGCTCAAACAATTTTGTTGCACCACACCATGGTCAAATGCCACACTAGTGCTCGGATCTCTCCACTGGCTTTGTGGTTCCACGCACAGGAAGACCGGACAATCTCCAATCAAATAGCTCCACACTCAACTGGATACACACACATAGCCTCACTAGTCACGATTACAAACCCAAGACGATCCTTGCACTATGATACCAATTAAAAATTTAGGATGGACAAACTATAACAAAAATGGCCAACTCTTAGGTGAGGCTAGCTCAACCTGAGAGTGCATGCTTACATGCCACTTCTATTCACCAGCAAAAAAACTCATGCATATATAAGGTTAAAATTTTGTTGAGGATTTTGAACAACTCCCTAAGAAACAAGGAGCCACTGTCGTGGCAGTAGTCCCTGCCGAGGTCTGCAAGGACAACACAAATGGATTGTATACTGTCCGATTTGAAATGGGATTTGAAATGGAACTGAAATAGTTCGTTCAATGTGTAATTCGTTACAAAAATTTCAGTTCGAAGTAAAACATATATTTCAAGATTGTTAAAATATTTTAAATGGTTATTACTTGATGTTGCTCTGGCTCATGCCCATTGAAGAGACATATGTCTGAATAACATTTATTGCCCAGTCTTTAGACCTGGAAATAAGATTGGATCACATTTAACAATAAACAGAAACATAGGTAAAATAATACCAAATGCAATACAAACCTCTGCAGTGCTGAGCCCTCCTTTCATGGCTCCACGTTTGACCTTCATTTGAGCTTCTTCTGACATGGGAGCGTCATCTGAACTCATTTTTCCTACCAGATAATTAACTACCTATTACTTTGGGATCACCCTTTTCACTGGTTGATAACATGATGTGCTCCATTGAGAAAATGATGTATGTATATATATATATATAGGTTCCTTTGGTACTCTGAGGTATGTTCTATTGGATAAGCTTTAGTATTCAAACGACATGCAGCATGACACATATTATATAACACGTCCATTTCATATATGGGTACTTGTTTATCCACCATGTTTCACTCTAAAAGAAATGTTCATGTTCGAAGGGTACAATCACATAAAACTATTTAATTAGAAATTATTGAATAATTTATAGGAGTGTATTTTTTAAAAAACAAAATACTAAAATAAATTTTTAAATGTGCATTTTATTAATGTCAGTGGAACTTTCCAATTTTACATCAAAATTCCATAAATAGATATTTATGGTAAGTCTGTGTAATATTTGAAGTTCTTTGAACAACTAAGAAATGATTTGCTCGATTAATCTATATGTTTAGACGATAGCTTTGCAAATTTTAAAAATATTTTAAAATTTAATGAAAAATAAGGCAATCAATTGTTTGACAATTGGTTTAATTTTAAAAATACATATAATTTTTTAAACTGAAATCAACATTAAAAAGTAAAATAATCTATCAATTTCAAACTCAAAATGTAGTATGTTTAATCTAGATGTAAAATGCATACCTCAAAGGACTAAAGTATTTAGATGTTCATTTATGCATATAGAGGTATCAATGTTCATGTGTGTTTTGTGTATAAGTAGGTATGTATATTTCATTTTTTTGGTGAACAACTTCTATGCAAGATCAAACTCTACCAAACAAATTATGTTAATATATATACACATAAATTATTTATATTTTTTTATTATTATTATGTAAACTTATCTAATAATGATGTTAACAATAACGGCAAAGCCATAAATTAATAACGGATGCTATCCATTGATTAGGAAAGCTCTCTCATCATAAGCCTCTAGAAAACTTGTGTAACGACATGATAAGTGGCAGCCAATATACTTTTTTGTGCGAGCATCAAGATAGGACTTCAAATGACAAGTACGGAGATACTGATCTTCTTTCTACCCACTCAAATTGGGATGCACAGAAGCTGCAGCGTTTGCACGAAGACGAGTCTTCTGGGCGACTGAATGGTTGTGACAAATATCGCTATAATGCGATCTTGAGCCCTTGCACAGCACAAATTTTCTCCATAGTTTTATAAACTTGAATCCTAGTTTTAAAAACTTATCATCTACCTCTTCCGTGTTGATGGTGATGTCGTTTTTCCCCAACGTAATGCCAGGGTTTATCTATTTAATTGCTAGAGTTTATGAAGAAAGTCTATAGAAATATATCTATTCTTATTTTATCAAAATATAAATGTTCTGCCCCTTTGAATTTAACGTATTAACAAAGGCATGCCCTTAACCATTAAATCCATCTAACAGAGACCACTCTAAAAACCCTACAAAATAACCATATCCTACTAAAATGAAAACCATCTCAAGCAAAATTTTAAAGGAGAGGAGAACGTGCAGGAACCCCTTAGGAAAGAAAGCATGAAAAGACCTACTAATTCCTATTTGAGAAACTATTCCAGAACGCTACCAAATTGACATATCCAACTACAATGAAAGTGACTCTCCCTTAATGTTAAAAGAGAATGATCAAGAACATCTCATAAAAGAAAGCAGAAAACAGCTAGCGATCAGCGACGGAGATCGCAAGCCTGAATGATGTTAAACATAAGTCTGACATAGAAGAAGGCACTTTACACATAGTTGGTTCCGCTAGTTTCGATCCAAAATTCACATTGGAAACTAGCTGCTCCACACTCTCTGCTTTGAACTTACTCCGAAGAATTCGCTGCTCGACACTCTTTGCTCTGAACTTACTCCGGACTCCGGACAAGGCATTTGTAGACCACCGTGGACGCCTATGCATATGCAAACAGCTGGCACTTGCAGGATGCAGGACACTGCATGCATGACACGGAGAACAGGTAGCAAAAACTTAGGACAAACTAAGTGGTGCTTTTGATAAAATTTTCATCTCTGAAAACTTTGGATATCTTATTTTTACCCCAAACATAATGTCTTGAAAGCTGCGAAGCGCGCAATAAGACCCCCAACTTTGTTGTCCAATCAAAAATTACATAATAAATTTTATATTATTTTGTAATATGAAAACTTTGGTTAAAGTTGTGATGTACAACAATATTTTTTGGTCAAAAAATAGATTAATACGCCGTCAACGCACAATCGATCGCTAAGAGTCCCAGGCAGGGACTAATAAGATATGAATCATAAATAAACCCCATAACTTGACTCAAATACCATAATCACCATAAATATTTAATAATGATACACTCTAAAATAATCTACATTTCTCCATTAATTCCATATTGAAATATCCACCTAAAACTTTAAACATTTATATAATTAAAATAATCTTACTTAAAATTAATTCATTATTTTAATTATAAGTTTCTACAACAACTTTTAAAACAAGTGCTGCATGCAGCCAGTAGTCCCTGCCGTAAGAGTGACAATATTTCTTGAATTGTAAAGCACTTCTAAACACACACCAAAAATAAAAATGATTGAGTTCAAAGTTTCTTTTTGATATTTAAATTTTTGTTTTTAATAGGGTTAAAACCGATTTTAACCCTATTTTTATGAGTTTTTTTTTGGACCCTTGCCGATTTAATCCATTAACGCAACATTGATAGAAATGAGTGACAATATTTCTTGAATTGTAAAGCACCTCTAAACACACACCAAAAATAAAAATGATTGAGTTCAGAGTTTCTTTTGGGTATTTAAATTTTTATTTTTAACATGGTTAAAACCAAATTTATCCCTATTTTTATGAGTTTTTTTTTTTTTGGACCCTTACCAATTTAATCCATTAACACAACATTGATAGAAACGAGTGACAATATTTCTTGAATTGTAAAGCACCTCTAAACACACCAAAAATAAAAATGATTGAGTTCAAATTTTTTTTTGGATATTTAAATTTTTGTTTTTAATATGTTCATTTACCCTTATTTTTATAAGTTTTTTTTTTGGGGACCTTCGCCGATTTAATCCATTAACCCAACACTGTTAGAAATGAGTGACCACAATATTTATTGAATTGTAAAGCACCTCTAAACACACACCAAAAATAAAAATAATTGGTTTCAATTCAAAGTTTCCTTTGGATGTTAAATTTTTTGTTTTTAATATGGTTAATAGGAATGTTAGAGAAACGTAAGTTAAGTTTAGGAGTGCCTATAGCAAAGAAATCATCATAACTGAAATCATATTCTTCATTGATTTAAAAGGGTTAAATGGTTGAATTGAGAAGTTATCAAAGATGGGCCTTGTGGCCAACAAAGTCATAAGTCATTGTTGGATGTTTAATTTTTTGTTTTTAATATGGTTAATAGGAATGTTAGAGAAAAGTAAGTTAAATTTAGGAGTGCCTATAGCAAAGAAAGCATCATAACCGCAATCATATTCTTCATTGATTTAAAAGGGTTAAATGGTTGAATTGAGAAGTTACCAAAGTGGGCCTTGTGGCCAACAAAGTCATAAAGTCATTGTTGTGACATTGGACAACAAAGTCATACGTCATTGTGGTGACACTGCACAAGAATATCTGCAAGAAAGTAGGTTTTAACATTCCATAAACAATCTTTTTAGGTCATCCCATTTCTTACAACCGAACAATTTCAATATATATAACATGGTCAGAAAACACGCAAAATTTTTAATACATACAAGGAGATTCCACCATCGTGTGCTTTTGAATCTATGGACATTACACCATCAGGTAATCCTAAATATATGGATTATGGGCAAGCATTCTCAACTGCACAACCTTTGCACAGTTCCCAACACATTTGAGTTTGCTTATCACCTTCAGATACTTCTATTTCTTTAAAGAACATTTGAGGTTGCTTGTCACCTTCAGATGCTTCTGTTTCTGTACAGACTATTCCATGTATAATAAACTTTACATCATTCTGTACAAAATATTCCATGTCTAATAAACTTTACATCATTCACATGGATGACATATATTGAAGTAACAACTTCCCTTAAATACATGAACAATTTACTTTGAGAAAAGCATAATGAAATTATTCCCAAACTTGGAAAACCAAGTTCAATCTTCAAGCCACTCCAAACTAAAGATCTCTTGAACGTCATCAATGGTGAGGTTATGAAGGGTAGATGCTTTTATGTACAACCATGCTTCACGCTGCCTGTCGCTATCAGATACGACTACACGTTTTAAAGATCTTGGTATTACTGTAGGGACTTCATTGAATACTGAACACTCCCTCATGTCCAACGATAGCTGATCAAATTCATTGGGAAGGTCCTACAAACTTCTGCAATGTGAAATATCTAAATATTCTAGTTGCCCTAGTTTGCAAATGGAAGATGGCAGCCTCAACAGGCTTGGACAGACAGACAATCTCAGCACCCGAAGTGACTATAACCATCCCATATCATGAGGTAAGTTTTGGATAAAATGACAATTAGTAATGGACAACCTCTAGAGGGAAGTTAAATTGCATAGTTTGACTGGCAATTCCCCCAAATCACTGCAGTGATCGAAATTAATTTCCATAATGTTTGGAAAGTTAAAGGGCTCAAGTTCCATATCCATTAGAGTGTTATTCCCAAGGCCCTCACATAAGCACACGGACAACTTTTCCAACTTCTCACAGGACCTACAGTTCTCATACAGAGGAGAAGTAACAATCACCTTATGAAGAAACAAAGACCTAATTTGAACAGGTGAAGAAAATCTTGGCAGCCCACTAATATTTGCACACATGGAACTGTAATTGTATACCATAAGAACTTTCAGTTTTGGCGTCCTATTTAAAAATGTTGGAAGACAATATTGATTTGCGGAAAAGAATAACACCAAAGCTTCCACCTCAGGAAAATCAATTTGACTCCAATCTTGTTCTTGCATTGCACCTACAAGGGTCCCAGAAAGATAAAACTCAATGTATGATGTTGATCAAAATGCTTATCAAACACCTTAGTAAACTTGGAAAATTAGTAAATTGAATTCATACTTATTCAATGTTTCATATGGAAAGGGAAAGAAAGCAGGTTTCATGAGCAGATATACCTGTGTAAATTGAAACAAACTGAGTGCGAGATGCCTGATCTTTGAGAGTAGTTAACCATTCTGTGGGAATTTTATCCTCTTTGGAAGGCATGAAGAGCCTCTTAGGAGTGATAATGTTATCCAGGCTTGCCAGGTACAAGGCTAAATCCCGCATTACATCATGTTGAGAAAAGCAGAGCTCAGCAGCACAGTTGAAATTGATGGCCCCATTCCTAACCATTAAAACCTTGTGTTAACCAAACCAATCATGGTATCTCAAAAGCCCCCTTTTATCTCTAGTTTGATGCTAACATATATATTTATCTTACTCTCCTGATTCTCTTTCTAAAAATAAATCTTGTACACAATTTAGATTATAAACTTAGAAAATGCTTATAAGCCTCAAGTTTTCTGGGATGTTCATGATTTATCGAAGATGCCAAAGCCCAAAAGTAGAATAATTAAAGTTAAGAAGCATACATGAAGAGGCCGAAGCAATAATCAAAACAAATTCATACACAGCAGTTGATGTAAACAGGTTCCATAGTACATACCCTGGATAGCCCGTGAGATTCAGGAGATTTCGACTTGCAAATTCTAGCAAGACGTCCAAAGCATTTGTCCATTCCATCTGGCGAACATATACCCAAATTTCTAATAATGTTTCCACGCTGAACTTTATACCTTTGGGAAAAGCCCCCAAATCCAAAAAACATTGTTTATGTTTACCATCAAGCACATCTATACTCGTCTCCAAGCATTTAAGAAGACTCCCCTTGTGATATTCTGATATAGATTCTAATTTTGAAATTTTTCTCTGAGCATTGCTCCAAATTGGCCTAGGCTTACCGCGCAATGAGCTTCCAATGACCTTGAGGGAAAGTGGTAAGCCCTTACACTCTGTTGCAACCTATAACTATAATGTTAGTTAAACTGTGCTAGTTGTCTACATAAATCATGACTCTAAAACACTTGCTGGAGTTACCTTAAAGGCATTTACCTTTAGGTCGTAAATTTGGGTATTGATCGCAAAATTGGCATTTAGGTAAAAGATGAGTAAGATGGAGAAAACGTTAAGGCATATGAGATAATGGAGAGTATGTATAATTCATACCTGTCTAACCAGAACCTCATTTTCTGTTGTTGGAATCGATGTCTCATCAAAGGCCCAGAAGCAGAAAAGAGACAGGGCATTAGCACCCTCCAACAGAGGCATCTTATACAAACGAGTACTACCTGTAATTCTAATGGTGGAATCTTGTCTGGTTGTGATAATTGTCTTGTATCCTTTTCCTTCAAACAACAGGTACATCATCCAAAACCACCAAAGTCGGCCGATATATTCTTAACCTAAGTTTTTTCTGCAATTGGTCATGTGCGTCCTCTATGCTCTGGAATTCAGGCACTCGGCCACCAATTATCTTCTCCCACATCGTCTCTAAGAGGCCTTTTACATTTGGATTAGACTGTTTCACTGGAACGAGAACTGTATTGCTGAAAGCAGCTGAAAATTGAAAAGAGAATAAACATTACAAACTAAGGCCATGACAACATAATATGGATGTCTGGATAATAGATTTAGGAAGACTGGAAATGTGGTTACCTTTGACTAGGTTATCTTTGCAAAGGGTTGATGCCAGGGTGCTTTTGCCGCTCCCACCCATCCCTGTTATTCCAAGGCGATCAACGTCATCCTGCAATAGAATTTGTTTGACAACATTGATACAAGTCTCTAACCCAACTACAAAATCTAACATATCCGGGACTTCCTGGAAGGTGGCGCCGACGGGCTCCATATGCAAACCTCTGTCATGCATGCAGGACACTCAGAACACGTACCAACTAAAATTCACAAAGCGAAATGAGCCATCCAAATTTTGGTCTAAAATTCAGAAAGCGAAACAAGCCATCCAAACTTTGGTTAAATTGTTTTTTTGGATTTGGAAATTCAGCAACCGGCAATAAGACCTCCAATATAAAACTTTGGACAAAAAGCAAGAAACATCAAGGCTCTAAAATAAAACTTTGGGTAAAAGCGAAAAATATCAATTAAATGCTCTGGTCAACCCAAATTAATAGGGAGTCAACGGCGGATCGAACGCTAATTGTCCCAGCAAAGACTAATAATGTAGAGATTATATGTAAAAAAAATGAGAAAGTATATTTCTATAAATTTTATGGTATAATATATGGTTTAATTTCAATTTTATAATTTAATGCATGATGTTTAAGATACAATTTTACTTTAAAGGTGATATGACGGACTTTAAAAATGATATGTTTTTGTTTTATATTTTTAATGGGTAAAAATTTAATAGTGTGTGTGCTCGTGAATAAAAAAAAAGGGAGTTGTCTATAATGCGACTTTTTGGAGATTCCGGTGATGGAATCCAGCGGAAGAAATGAGGTTAAATCTTGATTTTTAGCAGTTAAAATGGTTTTTTAACTGCATATTTGGATTCAGCGTCCCGGAAAACCCCTGGGAGCCATTGATTGTGCAGAAACTAGCTATCAAACTTGGGATTCCAATGAATTGCTGCCGGATTTTGACCGGAAAAATCCGCCTGAAAAGCTTTCAAAAAGTCGGGTTATAGACTACTGCAAAAAAAAGTATAGATCATAGATAACAGTAATTAAATATTATAATAAAGTTAGCGTTTTTGTTAGTTATTTTGTAAATTTGTGGGATTAAGATGTAGTTTGGAAACTCCAACAACTTTAAATTATACCTTGATAAAGTATATGTCACCAACAATTCTACACCCAGGGAATGTTATAGTAAAATTAAAATTATAAAATGCAATTGAAAACAAATTAAAAATATATTTAGCTAATTTAAAAGAATATGTTTTTTTATATTTAATAAATTTAAAATTTTAATATTTTTAAATTATTTTGCTTACTAATTAAAATTAATGTTATACATATGAATAAATAAATTTAATCAATGTGACATTATATTACTATTATTTTTTAATGAATTAATATTATATATATATTAATATAATTATAATTTTTAATTTTTACTTATTAAAATATTACTTATTATTATTGATATCAATAGGAAATAAGTATTAAAATGCTATGAAATAAAATATATATATAGTCTATATATATAGATATATATAGATATAACTTACATTGATAAATGTTAAATTAATAGTGGTCAATAGTAAAATTAAATCATATGATTTTGTTTTGAAAAGAATTAATAAATTGAAATGTGAAGTGAATAAAATAATTTTTTTCTCAAGTACAAGAACTTGCATAAATCTTGATGGTGAGTAACCACTAGTAACTAGCTATATTTACACTTTTGCTCCTATAAAGTGCCAACGAAAACATAAATAATGGTGGCATGTCTAAACATTATGTTTTTCATCAAAATTGGGTCAAATTTTAATTTGTTTGTTTAAAACTTGATTTTATGGATTCAACATCGTGAAAACCGCTCCTGAACTCAGATTTATTTTCAAGAATTCACAACTCAAACTTGATTCCAACAAATCATTGCAAGATTCTAGGCAAATTAAACTAGAAAATAAGTAGTGAGAAGCAACTCTTGGTATGTATATTTATTTACATCTTCTTCCTATCCATTTTTTATGCAAAGCATTTCTTAAATCATGGCAGGAAGTAATTGATGGTAAATATGTTGTTTACCGTATGATTTATTTTCAAGGATCTTATTTTTGGATGGTTTTTTTCCAAAAGCTTAAAAATAAAAAAATCTTTTGCAAGGATAAGATTAATGCAAACTTTTGTGATTCATAATGTTATAAGAGAATACTTCTAGTAAATCACATCTCAATTTTTGTTTGTAGATGCATTTCGAGCCTCTAAGTATGGTTGAGTTAGATCAGTACTTTCATCCAAGTCCTAATGATGAACCATATTTAGTGGTTCAAAATGGGTTGACAACAAAAAATTGAGATGTGATTTACTAGAAGTATTCTTTCATAATAAAAAATCTTACACAAACATCTAAAAATCATGGTTGAATATTGCAACTGTCTATAAATTATTTGAGACAGTTGTTAACACAACATTATATTGTGTAAAGGTTGCAATAAGTTGTCTAATTAAATTTTTGAAAAATAATTTTTTTAATAATACTATAAATTAATATTTATTTTTCAAAGTCAAACATTATAAATTGTTTTAGTAAATGCTAAATAAATAATCTAGTTGATAAAATCATGTTGAGAAAAAAATAATGACATAAAACAAACCAACTATAACTTCCAACATTATATAAGTTTTTTATTTTTTTAATATTATTCAAAGGGAAATACCAATATCGTTAATATTGCATTAAAAGGTGTTATTTCAAAATGATAAATACTTATAATATTGCTATGATAGGTGCTATTCTGAAATGGCCAATACTTTTTTCTCACATTTCAAAAGAATATTAATGGATATTATTTAGGAAATAGTTTTATGAAATTATTTTTTATTTTTTTTATCGCTTAAGCTATATTTCAGAGAGGGGAGGTAAGAGCACGATGGGTTTTAATTCAAAACTCATTGTATGTGGCCATTCATTGCTCTTTATTCACCAAGTATGGGAAAGAATCAATGATATTCCTCCTATCTTACAAAAGATTTCACTACTTATTTATTAAATAAGTTTGAATAAGTGAAGTTTGTGAAGTTTTTACATGTGTATAGACATCTCAATGAGATGAAAGACCAGTTAGAAAAAAAAAATCTTCCCATGGGAAAATTATTATAAACTTAGAAAATTTTAAATAATGGACAGTCTCAAAGGTATGCAATCATCAACAAGGAAATATCACACCAAAGTAATTTATGGCTCCTAGGGTTGAGTTCTCACATTAAGCACTATAGTCTCTGGCTCGAGTTCGTAAGTTGACGGGATCGATGGCCCAATTGTTAGTCTATCCTAGAACGCAAAAATTTTAAATTCTCTCCTAGTTGCATATCCCTTGCCAAAAGTGGGTGCTAATCATAAATTATAGTAGCTCAATCTTGTAGGACCATTCATCTAGCCTTTGTTGAGATTTTCTGTTTGGAGTAAAATAGGCAAAAATCTCTGTAGGTGACAATAATAGAAATTTTGTTGCTAGATTAACTCCAGTTTGTTGGGAGGGAGTTAATGCATCCTAAATTTGAGTTGAGAGGATTTATGAGGCAGTTAGATCCTCTTTTCTATATAACAGACAACCATTCGGATTGTTTGCTATGAGGGTGAGAGTTTTGTGAGGATTTCATTTTGTAATCTCCTGTTTGATTAATAAATTGCCGATGCCTATGTTATGTGGAAGTAGCCCAGATTGGTTGGGTGAACCACGTTAATTCCTGTGTTTTTGATGTGCTTGAATTATTTGCTGTGTATTTTGTTTAATCTGTTGTGCATCTGATCTCCAACAAGTGGTATCAGAGCAGTTGGAGGTGGAGCACATGCTGGAGGTGGAGCACAAGGGCGTGTTAGAGGTTGCTGGTGCATGGTGCGCACTGCTGTCCAACGCAACTGCTGGTGCGTATTGATATGAATTTAGGTGGATTGTAGATTTGTTTTTCATACGGTTTTCAAGTCGTGGGTTCTGCAGTGGATTAGCGCTGGTGTATTGGTGTATTACCTGATTATTGTTACCATCCATTGGTTGCTTCCTATTGGTGTGTATTGGCTGTGCATTTACATCCCTGCACGCTAGTAAAACACTCATTTGTTGTGCGTTTGATTGAAGGTGCGTTTGCTATGTGTTTGATTGGAGGTGTGTTTGTTTTGCTGTGCGTTTAATTGGAGGTATGTTATATGCACTGCGTGCGTCGCTGATATAACTTTTGGTTGCCGGAGCGCTGTTATACCTATGCTGAGGTATGTTACCTGCGTGCTGGAGGTGGAGCGCTGGTGGATGGTGGATCATTTGCTAAGGCGCGTGCTGCACAAAACGTTATGCTGAGCGTTGGAGATATGGCGTGTGAGAGATGGTACCTACCAGCTCAGAGCCTTCAATAAACAATTTGTTCGTGTCGTTAATGCGGAAGGTGGAAGTGTGGTTGCTGTGACTAACAAACCCGAAGAGTGGGAAACATTTCAAATCATAAGAAATCCCTCAAACACGAACCAAGTCCATATCAAAGCCAACAACGGAATGTACATTCAGAATAGCGCGGAGCAATAACAGGCTATTGATCTATTCTAGGGTTGTGTCTATGTGGAAGAACATTTTCTCTCTGCATGAATATTGCAGATTTCTTTTGTTTGAGCCAGAAGTTAATAAAACAATTTTTTTTTTTGTTTTTGGCGGTGGTTTTTAAATATTTGTAACTTGCACAGCAAATGCAATTTTTTTTTTTCTTTTTTTTGGCAAAGGCAAAAAGGCATAGGCAGTCTGTGTTGTTAATTGCTGCTATTTAAAGTTGGATATTGGAGATTATTGTGTTTTTTGTTGATACAAAATGGCGAAAACTCAGAGTGCCCGGTTTGAAATTGAGAAGTTTAATGGCAAGAATAATTTTGAGATCTGGAAGGTGA